>WNYA01002024.1:0-35012 GCA_019512145.1 Engystomops pustulosus
GTATCATCATACCCTCTGATAGGGATCGTGAAGTCACAGGGTCCTGGTGGTATAATATCCACAATTTATTCCTTTCTTATTAGTGCTAAGATACAAGGTGTCCCCATAAAGGCGATAACCTCATGGAAGGCACTTATCCCTGAAATAGATGAAGACACAGAGTCAGAGATATTGGAGTCACACCTGCATGTCTCCCCATCTGTGAATAACAAACTGACCCAACTGTATATTATCCATCAAAGTTACTTGACACCCCTTCGCCTATATAAAATGGGGAGGTTAACGTCCCCGGCATGTCTAAGATGCTCTGCCTCTCCAGCGGATTTTTGGCACATGATATGGACGTGTAGCTATATTTCATCATTTTGGACAGATGTAATCGAAACCCTCTCTAAAGTGCTAAGTAAACCTCTCCCTATTACCCCGCTAATATGCTTATTTGGTGTTTTGGATGAGGAAATCTGGTCTCATTATGAGCAAATAGTAGTCAGAGAAACCTGTTTTATGGCTAGGAAAGCTATTGCACTACGCTGGATGGGAGATAAACCTCCCTCCTGCTCACAGTGGAAAAAACTGGTAAACCAGGTGATTCCCTTTAATAAAATAGTATACAGAAATAGGGGGCGTCCAGAAAAATTTAACAAAGTGTGGGATGCTTGGTGTGACTCCACTCTGACAGCATATACTGTAACCGAAATGCGACATAATCTTAGGTAAATATGTGAGGCCCAACTATGGGCAGTGTAGGCCCTTGGGGAACCATAATAAATGTATAATGAAGAAGCTAATTTCGCATTCACCCAGAATGATATGCACGAAAGTAAACGCAAGAGCATGCTTAGTTTGTTTTACTTGTTTAAATGTTTCCGGTTATGTCCTTTGTCTTTACTTGTCATCAGTGATAAGTCGTGCATTATATGATCTGTACAAGACAATGTCTTCATGCCGTATAGATACAATATACTGACATGTGTGCAAGGATGTATAGCTTTCTCTTTTGTATTATGCACAATATATGGGATTGTAAACAGATTTACAACGGGAGGAAGCTTTTACAATTTTATTGTATTAATCTGTACAGTTTTACATATTTTTCAATAAACAGTTTAAAAAAAAAAAAAAGTATGGTCTCCAGGAATTGACAATAAGGTGGAGTCCCTCATCAAAGCATGCATTCCTTGTCAAGCAGCGACAGGGGTCCATACACAAGCTCCACTACAAATGACACCACTGCCTGAAAGTCCATGGGCCGCAGTTAGCGTTGATTTCTGTTCATTGCCTGATCATTCTCACCTTCTAGTGGTCATGGATGACTTTTCTAGATTTCCAGTTGTTGAGCCTGTGTCCACAACCTCTGCAAGGGCAGTTATACCTACATTGGACAAGATCTTTTCTGCAGAAACAGTAAAAACTGATAAGGGTCCACCCTTCAATAGTGCAGACTTCAAATCTTTTGCCACTTATCTTGGGTTCACACACAGGAAAATAACTCCATACTGGCCTCAGGCCAATGGCGAAATGGAACGTTTCATGCAATCTATTAGCAAAACTCTCAGGATTGCCACCATGGAACACAGGGATCTGCAACAAGAATTGTACAAATTCCTTAGAGAGTACAGAGCCACACCGCACCCCTTTACGGGCACACCGCCAGCAACTGCACTTTTTAACAGGACTTTGCGCATCAAACTCCCAAATGGCCCTTTAACTCCCATTGAGTCCCCAATGGCTCTCAAGGATTCCTTATCAAAAGAAAGGATGAAGAGATATGCTGATAGAGGATAGGATCGCTACAAAAAGGTAGTAATAAATGTGGGAGATTGGGTCCTAGTTAAGAGGTTGAGATCTAGTGACAAACTATCTTCCCCATATTATCCTGAACCCTTTCAAGTGACTCAAGTAAAAGGTACCATGATCACCGCGCAACACCATGGTCATCAGGTTACACGGAATGTGTCCCATTTCAAAAAACTTGAAGGATATGATCCAGGAGTAGCAAGTCCAGAGTTGGACGAAGAGAAGTTTATTCCAGACAAAAGTGTGCTCCATAGTCCATCACCGGATTTGAGATTGGTTCCTGCTTTAACAACTCCACCAACATCTGGCTCAGAAAACTCTCAAAGTAGCCCTGACAGTGGCATGGCTCAACGCTATCCTAGACAGGAAAACCGCCAGCAACCAGAACATCTTACAGACTACATTCTTCAGTGAATCTCTTAACCACAAAGAACTCTAAACATTTTTGCGGAATTGGACTGTTGTATTTATGGTCAATATAAGTGCCATGTTTATGTTTTTTTTAATTTTTGTAAGGAGGGGAGGGATGTGATGTTGTTATATGTGTTCTTCTAATATGTTTACTGCCAATGTGTTTTGCATGTTCTGCCCAGCAACAGTGATGTACTAAGGAGGAGGAGCAGTCTGGTTTAGGGCAGTTGTTACATACAGAGCAAAGGAGAAGCATGGAATAAAGTTGTCTCTGAGCCTGCAGTCCAGTGATCCAGTGTCGGTTCCTTCTACATCATACGGGTTCCTACCACGACATTACACTTATGAGGCCACATTAACTTTGAATTAAAGTCACCTCCATCTCTCTCCTTTCCTTCCTCTACTATCCCCCCAATGGGATATCTTCATGTCTTCATCTACGTGTTTCTAGACTTGATGGCTCCTAGTTAGAGTACACGATGGAGTGTCACCAGATCTTAGTCTTCACTTGTTCATGTCAAATTTTTTAAATCCAGACTTTTATTGTAACCGCCTGTTGTTTAAGCCCTTCCTACACTCTTGTGCATCCTAAGCTGCTGACCAGAGGCTTCTATCATAATTTGGCCACATTAACTTTGAATGATATAGCAAAATCTACTATCCCCCCAAAAATATAACTTGAATCTTCTGGTCTTCCATACATCATCTGTAATCTGTCCTTCTCCCATGTGTGGTATATAATAACAGTATATTATACTGTAGGGGGATCTTGGGTGCGGGGTCACCATGTAGCATGTCTACCTCGCTAGCTATGGCCTTGTACCACCCATATGGGCACATCGGGAAAAGTAGTGGCAGCTTGGGACCGAATACTGAGGGGGCGGCCGTCGCCATGAGGTTGCGAAAGGCCTCGGTTTCTACCAGCCTATAGGGCAGCATCTCCAGGCTAAGTAATCTGGAGATGTGGACGTTGAGGGCTTGGGCGTGTGGGGGGGTGGCACTATACTTCCTTTTGCGCTCCAGCGTCTGGGGTATGGAGAGCTGAACGTTGTGCATGGAGACATTGGTGTATGCTGTGGAGGATCGTGGAGGCGAAGATGTGGTTTTCGCACGGGAGGTGTTTGGGCCGGGGTCCTGGGCAGGGGGCTGACTAGCAGAGGCAGCAGATGACACAGGGGAAGGAGCAGTGGTGTGCCCGGCCGGAGGTGAACGGGCTTGGTGCCATTGAGTGGGGTGTTTAGCATTCATATGCCTGCGCATACTGGTGGTAGTTAAGCTAGTAGTGGTGGAACCCCTGCTGATCCTGGTTTGGCACAGGTTGCACACCACAGTCCGTCGGTCATCCGGTGTTTCTTTAAAGAACCTCCAGACTTCCAAAAATCTAGCCCTCGCCACGGGAGCTTGACTATGTGAAACATTTGGCGCTGATGCACCAGCTCTGGCCCTGCCTCTCCGTCTGGCCCCACCACTGCCTCTTCCAACCTGTTCTCGTTGAGGACTGGCCTCTGTCTCAGAAGCACTGTGTTCACCCGGCCTATCAACCCAGCTTGCGTCTTTCACCTCATCATCCTCCGATCCCTCAGTCTGCTCCCCCCTCGAACTTCCTGCCCTGACAATAACTTCACCACTGTCTGACAACCGTGTCTCCTCATCGTCCGACACCTCTTTACACACTTCTTCCACTACCTCAACAATGTCATCATCACCCACAGACTGTGACCGGTGGAAAACCTGGGCATCGGAAAAGAGCTCAGCAGCAACCGGACAAGTGGTTTGCGACTCTGGAAAGGGTCCAGAAAACAGTTCCTCAGAGTACGCTGGATAAAATGCCAAATTTTCCTGGGAGGGGGCAGACCGGGGGGAAGGAGGCTGAGGTGGAGGAGCTGGAGGAGTGCTGATTTCGGTGACATGGGTGGACTGCGTGGAAGACTGACTGGTGGACAAATGGCTAGAAGCATTGTCCGCAATACACGACATCACCTGTTTGCACTGTTCTGGCCTCAACAGTGCTCTACCACGAGTCCCAGTAACTTGAGACATGAACCTAGGGAGTGTAGCTCTGCGGCTTTCCCCTGCTCCCTCATCAGCAGGTGGTGTCTCACCCCGCCCAGGACCACGGCCTATAGTATACAGCTGACACCCGCAGCTTCTGGCGCCGGCTCCGTTAAGGAGCCGGCGCCAGAGGCTTGACGTAATATTACTGCATAATGCAGGAACGCACCTTCCGTCATGCAATACTATTATGTCAAATGTCGGAAAGGGGTTAAATAGATTTTAACTGGTTTATATATATGTAATGCAAGGTTATATTTGTTATTTGTTGTGTCCCAATGTATGTATCTGATCACATGTAATCACTTCTATGGAGGATGCATTGGTTTCATGTGATCAGATACACATAAGTGGTAGATTTTGCAAATGTTAGTGGGTAAAGGACCTTAGATGACATCACCCTAGTCACATGACATGCAATGCTAAATGGTGACGAGGCATGGGGAGGAGCAGATGGCCATGGTAAAGAGATAGCCATGCAGGACATGATCTCCTCCAATTTCTGCTAGGTCTGTCTGTATGCCAGGTAAGGTAATAAAGTTTATTTCAATGGGATGTGAGGGGAACAATTTTTAGCTAAAAGCAGGTGTCATTTAGTCTATGAAAAAAGATTCTATATAACAATAGACTCAAAATATTAATTTTACATATACTAGAATAGAATAAAACTTCATTTACTCCTTTCAGGCAATTATTTTGTACACTACAACTCCAAGCATAAAAATCAGTTCTTTACAGAAAAAACATATCAACAAAAACAAGTCTTCCTTCATACATATAAAAGATGTTATGGGGGTGGTGCCTTAGTCTACAAAATGTCCCATTTAATGCTTTTTGATGAATATTTACAGAGCAGGACAGTCTGTTACATCATCATTGGGAGCAGAGCATGAGGGGGAAGAGCAATTACTGAGAACTGAGGGATCATGGGAATTGTGGTATCCTATGTTGGCCATCTTGGTGATAACTGCACCAACTTTTGAGAGGCCATAACAATTTGTTTTGTATTCATTTATTTATAGCATTTTGGGTATTTGGATCAGACAATCATATTCCCGGAATACCCCTTTAAACATGTCCCCTGATTAATTTCTATAGTGAGCTTTAAAAATAAATCACATCACACAATCTGACTGCATTTACAAAGTGTTGTGTATAAGACTTCCGGTAGCTTTTCGTAAGAAACTCTACTTCCTCGTTTTCACATTTCTATAAAAAGGTATGTAAGATGTTTACTTAAAGAGTCATTAAAGATTACTGTTTAATTTCTCAGCAAAATGCATGAATAAATCTCCAACTGGGCGTTACTATTTCATTGGTCAATAGGGCGTGT
The DNA here is from genome assembly GCA_019512145.1 of Engystomops pustulosus. Classification (NCBI taxonomy): domain Eukaryota; kingdom Metazoa; phylum Chordata; class Amphibia; order Anura; family Leptodactylidae; genus Engystomops; species Engystomops pustulosus. The sequence goes on from WNYA01002024.1 coordinate 5,594, forward strand.
CCATTCATAGCCCAAGACTAATAACATGGATTGTACAGAGTCACAATGTATTGGGAGAAGAGAAATTGTGACTTTCTATTATTAATATATCCAGACATTTCTACAATATTAGAGGAACAGCACCACAAAAAGCTCTAAGAATAAAGAATACAGACTTATTATATCATCTAAGATATAAAGCTAAGTGTGTGTGTGTGTATGTGTGTGTGTGTATGTATGTATGTGTGTATGTGTGTGTATGTATGTGTGTATGTGTGTGTATGTATGTGTGTAGGCGTGTGCATGTGTGTATATGCGTGTGTATGTATGTGTGTATATGCGTGTGTATGTATGTATGTCCGCTAAAGGAATCTGGACAGCGTATGTATGAGGTAATGTGGATAGGGATACAGAGATAGGGGGAGATTTATCAGAAATGTAAAACAGTTGCCCATGGAAACCAATCAAAGATCAGCTGTAATTTAATAAACATCTGTGGGATAATGAAACTTCAGCTCTGAGTGGTTGTCATGGGCAACTAGAATAGTTCAGCTCTCAGGCACCTCTGACAAATCTCCCCATAGAAAAAGTGACAGTCAGAGACCAAGGCAGTTAGAGTCAGTCAAAGAAAGAGACAATCAGGGACAGTCACAGTCAGAGACAGACAGTCAGAGACAGATAGTCAGAGACAGTCAGATATAGAGACAGAGACAGTCGGAGGCAGAGACAGTCGGAGACAGACTGTCAGAGACAGTCACAGAAAACAGGAGTCAGAGTTGGTCAGATACAGTCGGAGATAGTCTGAGACAGAAATAGAGACAGTCGGAGACAGACAGATATATACAGAGACAGTCAGAAACAGAGACAGCAGAGACAGTAAGAGACAGTGACAGCCAGAGACAGCCAGAGACAGAAACAGAGACAGTCAGAGAGATATAGTTAGAGACAGACAGAGACAATCAGAAACGGTCAGAGACAAAGACTGTCAGAGACAAAAATGGTCAGAGACAGTTGGAGACTGAAAAGGGTTTGGAATTCCATGTTTCATGTTCAATCTACACATTTTACCTACAATTGGATTCAAGACCATATGCAAATGAGCTGAGAAGAGTCACGTTTTGTCTGAGATGAGTAACTTTAAGAGGCTGGAAGAGCAGTGTCTGTTCAGGAGCTTTTAGACTCAAAATTAAGATAAATATCTGATTTTTAATACTGCATGTGGGACTCTAGAATGGACCTGTCATGCTCTTGTAGGGGGCTAGTAGTCTGTTAATGTAAGTAGAATACAGTGGCCCTTCAATGTATCATGACAAATGTACAGTATATTACTTATATTTTTTAGAGGACAGAGGTCTCTTGGGGAGACATTGGAATTTTTGGGGAATTCATTTAGAATTCATGGGAATCTAGAAATAGAAATCAGAGAACAGCTATGGGGTGGCTAGTGGGGACTGTGTGCTGGGTGCTATGGACTGGGGTTACAACAAGTCCCTCTGCATTGGTGAGGATAGTTATATACTGAAGCTAAAGGTCACGGGAATCCTATCTACACCTACAGCACCTGTGAGGGGGATATGAAGCAATGCGACCTGGGAAATGTATACACAGCGTCGCCTCTCTCCAGCGCCCCCTATAGCAGAGACAATCATCTTCCTATATATGATACATTGCTGTGACATAATGATTACATTGATGGGGGGAGACCCTGTATACATTATATAGCCTCACAGGGATAAGGGTCTGAATAAGGCTGAATGATGACATTTCCACCAATAGTATAACGTAAGGCCTTCCAGTCAATGATGTTTCCGCTCATTTCTTCATCAGCAAAATAATCCATCATGTCCTCATCAGTCAGCGCTTTATCCCACATATTCACATCCGTCATTTCTCCCACAAAGCACTCTGATGCAAGGAACCCCCCTCCATAAGAATGTTGCAACTGACCCAAAATGATGATGGTGTCAGCGCCGATCTCTGTGGCCCATGTCTGATTATATTCGTATTTCTTTTCATTGATGAACAAAACCGACCTGGAGGATCTCCAGGAGGCGCAGAGACTTGGTCCCATTACTAACATTATTGCCTTGTTAGTACGTAATGATGGTCGGTCTATCAATATATAGATAACAGATTAGCGTCATAATTATAAGGAGAAATGATCCGCCTCGTGGTGATGTGGCCAATGAGAACAAGGGTCAGATCCGAGTGGAATCTCATGCAGACAGTTCCCTCTGTAAATGGACCTTGATGATCTGGAAATATCTGGACATATGACGTGTTGGAAACTTCTGGGAAAGCAAATAATTTCTCTCTCATATCTGTGTAAGAATAGAAAGTAATAAAACCAAATTATAATATTACATGTTACATGTTGCTCTCTGAAGACACTTATCTCTAGAGGTTCCTTCAAACTAAAGAAAAGAACCTTCCTATCCTGTAGACCAGATAGATCAGGGGTCAGGATTCAGGAACCTTTTTGGCTGAGAGAGCAATGAACGCCACATATTTCAAAATGTTATTCCGTAAGAGCCGTACAATATGCACATGCCTTTCAGTAGATAGGTAGCCCCAGCACACACGCCCAGTAGATAGGTAGCCGCAGCACATGCCTCCCAGTAGAAAGGTAGCCCCAGCACACCCCCCCAGTAGATAGGTAGCTAAAGCACATGCCTCCCAGTAAATAGGTAGCCACACCACATGCCCCCAGTATATAGGTAGCCACAGCGCATTCTTCCCAGAAAAAAAAAGAATATTCACCTACCTGCGCTCCCTGCAGCCAGCTCTTAATCGCTCCCACGCTCTTCTCTTTGACCCAAGGACGTAAGCAGCGGTAACATCGCTGCCTGTGTCCAGTGATCAGGCTAAGACACACAGCAGCCATCACCATTTATTAAAGATCTTTCTGAGAGCCAGATGCGCAAAACCCTAGTGGTAAGGGAAGATCCCCTCGAACGCCACAGTACTAAACACAGAGACAATACAAATGGATAACTAAGTTGACAGAGCCACAAAAACTAGAGCAAACACAGTACAAAAAAAGAAGCACACACCCCCAGTAGATAGGTAGCCCCAGCACATTCCCCCAGTAGATAGGTAGCCCCAGCACACAGCCCCAGTAGATAGGTAGCTAAAGCACATGCCTCCCAGTAAATAGGTAGCCACACCACATGCCCCCAGTATATAGGTAGCCACAGCACATTCTTCCCAGAAAAAAAAAAGAATATTCACCTACCTGTGCTCCCTGCAGCCAGCTCCTAATCGCTCCCACGCTCTTCTCTTTGACCCAAGGACGTAGGCAGCGGTAACATCGCTGCCTGTGTCCAGTGATCAGGCTAAGACACACAGCAGCCATCACCATTTATTAAAGATCTTTCTGAGAGCCAGATGCGCCAACAAAAGAGCCACATCCGGCTCCCGAGCCATAGGTTCTCAAACCCGGATATAGAACATTGTCCTAAAAATGTTACCAACTTTACACCTCAGGCGGGAGCAGGTGCTACTATTACAGTGCAGGATGTGAATAAATGAATATTCTGCGACGCTGCGAGGCACATGTGATGTCACCTGAGCGCCTCTGGATAATTTACATATTATTTTAAAAGTCTTTTTCTTTGTAACTGTGCACTCAAAACAGATCCACTCAATGCATAAAGATATGGGCACGTAAGTGCTAGACATCTACCATCAGTGGAAAGATTGTTGCTTAATGCTTAGCCCATTATTCAGGATTCCCTACCTGATTGCCTCGAAACCCTCGTGGTAAGGGACGATCCCCTCGAACGCCACAGTACTAAACACAGAGACAATACAAATGGATTACTAAGTTGACAGAGCCACAAAAACTAGAGCAAACACAGTACAAAAAAAGAAGACAGTAGAATAGTCTGAACATTAGCCAAAGGTTCAAGTTATCAGAAGTAAGATATGAGACTTACAAGAGTAGTTTGGAGCTTAGAGGTAGTCTCAATAGCCAGCACCCTAGCAAAGGTGGTCAGGAATCTTATGTGGCGTCATAACCCAGGCCTCAATAGTGATTGGGCCAGGACTCAGAGATCCAGTCTACACAGATACCAAAGGAGAAATGGGAGTGGTGTGAGAATCTTCTAATCACAGTGGGTTAGCTGTCAATGAACCTGAGCCAAACTGCAGGAAAAGAGATGTGTGCGGTGCTACTCAACCCAAACAGCTTAGCAAGCTTAAGCCCCTGTTCACACTACAAAGTTTAGGAAAACACTGACGCACTCCACGGACAGAGGCTGATGTTGACGAGGATGTTACATGTACACATGAAATAAAGTTATCAGATATCAGTCTCTTATCTCTACGGTTTCATGGAAATGTAAAAAAAAATTCTACTTACTTTCCTGAGACAAAGCTCCGGAGATCCACAACATCATCCACAGCCTCATCTTCTCAATGACTTTTCTAATGATGGAGGAGGACAGTTATCAGATTTTTGATATGTAGAAGGTCTCAGCAAGTAGAGATCTATGGCAGCTTCCAGTTGGTCCATCTCTTATATACTTAGTTACAACTGATGTGGTCTGATAAAAATCATTTTCCTGTCCTATTATCAACAGTATCAGGTCTATAAAACTATAAAGAGGAACAAGGTGAGCAGTTCCCCTTCTACATTCACTGGAAAGATGCATAACACATAAGTGTTACCGGCAACTTCATGAATATTGATCTAATAAGTTTTTGTAGCATATTTCCCCACTGCGCCCCTGAAAATACCACATTCATGAAAGTATAGTATTTCCTGGGGAACAACTGTGCATGTGTGGGACGTCATCTATCAGGGTTCATCTAAGTCTCTGAGCTGCTGCTGTCTTAAAGATAAAGGCACATAAGTGCAACATCCCCCACCGGGGCCTAGCCTTTTCTTGGGGCCTAGATGCCCAGAATACTGGGGCCTGGATGGCCCAGAGTACCGGAGTGGCTGGCGATTGCAGCCTAGGGCACGCTGCTGTCATGGCGCTTGGTATGGGGGACTGGAGGCTGTCCTACAGCCTGGCAGGTCTCCAGCAGGTGGTGTGTGCAAGAAATAATGGAGGGAGAGGCTGATGTACTGGTTCTCCCTGGGTCAACCCCTGAGGTGTCTGTGAGATAGGTCCCTGGGTAATGGATGGGGAGCCTGTGGTGGTAACAGCCGTATCCATTGAACAGACAGAGGCAATGTTGTGCAAATTAAACTCACGGTTCTTTATTGAACAACAGGTAGCAGGTAACTGGGCCTAAACAGCAGATTCTGATTCTGATACTGGAGTGGTCGTGGAGAGTGGTCCTCAGGAATAGTTCACCAGCCTGGTGGTAGATGCAGGCTGGGAGAATTGAGAAGGAGCTGTGTCCAAACTGTGGAAGCTTCAGCTCTGGTTAAGTCTCCTGACTCAGATCCTGGGATTGGGTTCTGTGGTAGCACTAAAGGTGTCCTGCACACTGACTCTCTGGTCACTCTGTGGTAAAACCACTGCAGACTGGACCATGAGGTCTGGACAGACCAGCTAAGACTGGAATCAGACCATAGCTCCCACTGCACAGGGGTTTTATATTCCCCTTGGTCAGGTGGTAGCACCTCTCCAATCACACTCCAGTTTACAATACAGCCAACTGATTGGATAACATCTTACACCCAAGTAACTATTGCCCGTTCAGGCAGAGGCTATGGCTGCTATTACCTGTGATCTCCCTGCATTATCCCTTGGGTGAGTTGCGCGGGATCACCAGATGGATCCTGACAGGTAGAGGGCCCTATTCACAGCTAGCCCCTTGCCTCTACGTTGGCAGGGGTGTTGCATACGCTTTATTGATAACTATAATTTGAAGTATATAGTATAGCAGAGAATCTCAATGGAATAAACATCATATTATTTACATAGCAACTATTCTGACCTAGAAAGTCACATTAGTGATGAAAGAATCTACTGCGAGAGATAGCGCTATAGACTTCACGGAACACTAATCATATAAAACTTATGTGCCCGCACCTTTAAGACCATGCTCAGAGACACCCCTGAGACCTGGGTGAAGCTGAAAGGATGACATCACATACATGCACACAGCACTTTTTTTAATAACCTTAGATGGTCTGATCATTCCTGCCATATACATAAAAACTTTTGTATTGCAGTGTATAGCATTTTTACATAGTATTCATTACAATGAGCCACTGGTCTGATGAAGACCCAAGGCTGCCATGACAACCGATCCCTGCTCCCCGATGACGTCCTGGGGAGTGATGATCATAACAAAGATGGTGGCGCTCATGCTCGACCGGCATTATCGTAAGAGTTAATAACGGGTATTAGCGGTGGGTGTTTGCTGCAATATGCAGCAAACCCCACATCTTTATGAAGAGGGCTCACCTTTAGATTTATATTTTGTATGACCCACTAATTTAATTAGTTTATATAGGACCATATAAGATATTGCATTTAGTTGGGCCATCATTTATTTTTCAACAGGACAATGACCCCATACCCACCTCCAGGCTGTGTAAGGGCTATTTGACCAAGAAGAATAGTGATGGGGTGCTATACCAGATGACCTGACCTCTACAGTCACCAGGCTTTCACCCAATCGAGATGGAGTGAGCTGGAGCGCAGAGTGACGGCAAAAGGGCCAACAAGTGGTAAGCATCTCTGCGAACTCCTTCAAGACTATTGGAAGACCATTTCAGGTAACTACCTCTTGAAGCTTATCAAGAAAATGTCAAAAGTGTCCAAGCAGTAATCAAAGCAAGAGGTGGCTACTTTGAAGAACCTAGAAGATAAAACATATTTTCAGTTGTTTCACACTTTTTTGTTAAGTATATAATTCCACATAATTCATAGCTTTGATGCCTTCAGTGTGAATCTACATTTTTTTCAAAATTAATGAACATTGTACGATCTGATCTACTTTTATGAACATGTGATGGATTTTTTTGTAAGGGGTCACCATGCCAAAAGAACATTGTTTTACAAAATTAACTTTTGCAAAAAGTGTGATGATGATAACTAGAGAACATCAATGTCTGTAGCACAGAGAAAAATTATAACTGAATTCTCTGCAGGTCCCACCAGTCACCAATCAGTAGTAAGTGCACAGGATCTCAGCACTGGCCACAGGACTTCACTGGTCTCTCACACGGCTCTGCTGGGATTCTGTTCCACTCCTCTTCCAGTCTCTTCCACAGTTCTGTGACCGATGTGGGTTTCTTGGACAGAACTTTGTAATCAAGGATTTTCCAGAGGTTTTCCACTGAATTTAAATCAGGACTCTTTTCTGTTTCAAGGAACTGCTTTACCCATTTTGCTGTGTGACACGGTCATTGTCCGGCATGTAAATTCTTTGATGATTGAGTGAAGAAAACAAGGAAGAAACCACATGTTGATAAAGAAGGTTCTGATACAGCTCCTGCTGCAGTTAACATGCCCCAAACCGTGACACTTCCTCTACAACCTTTCACTGACTTCTTGGCACACTTTGGGTTTAGTCTTTCCCCATTTTGTCTACAAACATAATGTTTCACATCAGACCCAAATAAATTAAACTTTCATCACTAAAATGATCTGTGAAGCACTTGTCCTCTGTCCACACTACATGGGCCAGATAATTGTAAAAGAAGACTGATCAAAATGACACTTTCAGATACTTGCAAGTGATTGGTGTAAATCTGGCACATGCTGTTAATTTCCATAAACAACATCTACCATCAGATTTACTGCTTTTTACTGTCTGTGGTATGTCCTAGCTTTTTCTATGTCCAGCATGGGAGCACCTCTTGGCTCCACCACCTGATAATGTATGAACGCCCCCTCTGTATTCATTGCAGCTTTGTCCCATCGGCCGATCCGCAGACGGGCAGGATCAGGCTGAAATGAAAACAAAGGGGGCGTTCATACATGGGGCAGATTGGAGATTTGTAGAGGACATTATTTCTGTTCTCCCTCTATTTCCTGTCTGCAAGAGGTGAATGGGGGGGGGGGGGATTTGTAGCTTCTGATGGATTATTTGTTTATATATAAGCTGAGGGTGTACAGGAAGAGATAAGTGTGTAGGTGTTTTGTTACTACATTATTTAGGAGTTAGTAGTGTTAGGAAATCAGCTGAGAGCAGAGCAGGGAAAGAGGGTGTGTCTTATATGTAAATTCTCACTCCATTTCCAGCTCAGTGAGGAAGGAAAGTGCCTAGCAACAGCCACCTGATGGGTCATTGCCAGAGGCTGATAGCAGGGGGAAGGCTGCTGAATAGCAGTGAAAGGAGCAAGATTCGGGTAACTATTAAAATTACAGAAGGATTTTAAATTGTCTGCCTTACAACATATCAGAAGGTTTTTTTTTTAAATTATGGTCACTGATATATTACTCATGTTAGGATATAATCACATAGTACAACACAATCGGGCACATGTATCATAATTTTTTCGGCTGCTACTTTTTCAGGTTTCCTGAAGTTCGCCTACCTAATGATTGCAATGTATTCCCCCTTTGTGATACATGTGATGGGTTGTCTGTTTAGTCTCAATTTTCGACTTTTAAGTCCCAAATAGAAGTTTACCAAAAGTAAGTCTGGGTCTAGCGTGCTCTGTTTCGTGACTTTTTAATACAAAATAGAACAATTCTAAGGCCAAAAGTCACAAAAGTTGATAAAACATCTGGGCTACAAAGGCAAATTCGGCCACTGCATTACATCCTGGAGGCTGCTAACTTTGGTACGCTACTTGATTCTGCGCCTAAAAAGTCGTAAACTGCAAAAAGTGGCACAAAAAGTCACACAAAAATAAGAAAAAGAAAGTAATTGGAGTGATACATGTCCCCCAATGACTTGGACATTTAGGAAATTATGTGATGTTCACTCATTTTCATTTCCAGTGTATGTAAATAGCCTCATGATGCAACACTACTTATGAATTTATATATCTTGTTACGTACAAGATAGGGTCTGGAGGTTTGTTCTTAAGTTGAATTTGTAAGTCGAAACTGTATATTTTATAATTGTAGATCCAGACAAAAAAAATTTTGGCCCCAGTGACAATTGGAGTTTAAACATTTTTTGCTGTAATGGGACCAGGGATTATCCATAAAGCTTCATTACAGACACCTTACAGCTGATCATTGCAGCCTGGGACTATAGTAACATCCAGAGAGGTCACCAGAGGTCACAGGGGTCTGTCTGTAACTATGGGTTGTCTGTAAGTCGGGTGTCCTTATTACAATTTATACACAACGGATTCAAAATATCTTTATACATAGGCTAGAATAAAACTTTATTTATCCCTTTCAGGAAACTGTACAAATCCACGCACGAAATAACAAAAAAAAAAAACCCAAAAACATAACAAAAACATGTCGTGTTGCATAGATGCTGTATAATAGATGTTATGGTGGTGCCTTAGGTCAGAAAATTTTTCATTCCGGCTTTTTGCTGAATACTTGCTGGTTTGTAGAGTTCAGTCGTCTTCGGGATGAACAAATTGTGATATCTTACAGTTCGGCATCTGGCGGTAGCAGTTACTGACGGGCTCTGCTGTTGTAGAATCATATCTGCTACATTATTAGCCCCTCCCCCTCTAATTTCTATCCCTCACATGTCCCATGATTCATTTCTAGGGAGAGTTTCAAAAATGAGTACAAGGTGTCGTATGAAGGACTTCCGTTAGATTTTCGTAAGAAATTCTACTTCTTCATTTTCACATTTCTACATAAAGGTGCGTGAGATGTGTAATAAAAGAGTCATTAACCCTTACAGGCAATGGCGTAACAAACAGGACAGTGACACCCACACACCCAAAACCAAGGACCATATCCAAATTTACAATATTCCACATAACAGCTTAAAAAATCGCATCACTGTTACGTGGAATATTGTGAATTTGGATATGGCCCCGAAGTAAAGCGAGAAAAACTTTTATTCGACAAAGTGTTTGGGTGTCACTGTCCTGTTTGCAGGATCAACAAACCAGAAGCGAGTGTGCTACTATCTCCAGTCCAGGAGGGATCTACAGCACGGACCTTGACCCATCTTACTGTGAATCGGTGAGCAAACTTTCTCTTATCTTGTTGCATGACGTAATGGCGTAACAAGACTCCAGTGGGCCCCAATGCGAACTTCGGATCAGGGCCCCATATACCTAAATCCATGTTACCTAAATCCCATCCTGCACATTTTACTGCAGAATACACATATAGAAAATATATATGTATTATATTATATGCACACTTACACTATATATAGATTACACAAATATTTATTCACAGCATCGAACATATATACGGAACGCATACACCATATATAGGATACACACAAATATAAATGCCCACACACTATATACAATATCAATATACCTGTACACATTTACTAAGGGTCCGAACGGCGCATTTTCGTCGCGTTTCCCGATTTGTGCCGCATTTAAGTGGGTTTTTTGGCACAATCGCGCGACTGGCATGCGACACATGCAACAACCCAACTGATTCGGATAAACTGTGGAATTTGAAATCAAATTGGGGCAGACTTACTTACCCGGTCCGTTCGCGATCCAGCGGCGCGTTCTCTGCGGTGGATTCGGGTCCGGCCGGGATTCATTAAGGTAGTTCCTCCGACGTCCACCAGGTGGCGCTGCTGTGCTGAAGAGCATCGGAACGCACTCAAATACACCGGCCTATTCCTAGTGAAGGTAAGTGCAAGCTCCGCGGCACTTTCGGTTTTTTAAATGCGGCAGTTTTTACCGAATCCGTCAGGTTTTTGATCGGCCACGCCCCCTGATTTCCGTCACGTGCATGCCAGCGCCGATGCGCCACAATCCGATCGCGTGCGCCAAAATCCCTTGGCAATTCAGGGAAAATGAGCGCAAATCGGAAATATTCGGGTAACACGTCGGGAAAACGTTGGGCCCTTAGTAAATGACCTCCATTGTGTCGCAAGCCATGCACTAGGAAGAAGAAGGTGAACTCCGGCGGACCTCAGCGGTGGAAGCGACACATGCAGGATATCGGGCGCACGATCTTGAAGAATTGCGTCAGACTTCATCATTGTCGGAGAACGCACTTCAGGGATCTCGCAGGACCAGGGAAGTAAATGTGCCTCACAGTGTCCTTTCAATATGCCATGAAAAATGTATAATACTAATATTTTATAGAGGACTGAGGTCTCTCAGGGACATTTCATTAAGAATTAATGGATTCCAAAAATAGAAATCAGAGAACAGCTATGGGGTGGCTAGTGGGGACTGGGTGCTGGGTGCTATGGACTGGAGTTACAACAAGTCCCTCTGCATTGGTGAGGATAGTTATATACTGAAGCTAAAGGTGACGGGAATCCTATCTACACCTACAGCAGCTGTGAGGGGGATATGAAGCAATGCGACCTGGGAAATGTATACACAGAGCCGCCTCTCCAGCGCCCCCTATAGCAGAGACAATCATCTTCCTATATATGATACATTGCTGTGTGATTACATTGATGTGGGGAGACCCTGTATACATTATATAACCTCACAGGGATAAGGGTCTGAATAAGGTTTTATGATGACATTTCCACCAATAGTATAACGTAAAGCCTTCCAGTCAATGATGTTACCGCCCATTTCTTCACCAGCAAAATAATCCATCATGTCCTCATCAGTCAGCGCTTTATCCCACATATTCACATCCGTCATTTCTCCTACAAAGCACTCTGATGCAAGGAACCCCCTCCATAGGAATATTGCTGCTGTCCAATAATGATGATGGGGTCAGCGCCGATCTCTGTTTTCCACGTCTGGTTATATTCGTATTTCTTTCCATTGATGAACAAAACCGACCCTGAAGATCTCCAGGAGGCGCAGAGACTTGTCCATTCTTTAAAATTATTGCCTTGTAAGTAGTAATGATGGTAGGTACTTATCATATATAGCAAAATCAGATTAGCGTCATAATTATAGAGGAGAAAATGATCCGCCTCGTGTGGAGTGGCCAATGAGACAATTTTTCTCCACAATCCACGTCGTTGGTATACTAATGGGGTATGAAAAAAAACATATTCTATTGTTCCTCTTCTACAGTTCCTCTTCTACATTCACGGTTAAGACTTGTATCTTGATAAATAGTTATCTTATTATTCCATTAGATCTTAAATATATTATACTATTAAAAAAATCTATTGCCACCATATGATAATCTAAAATTCATCCAAAATTATTTCATCCAACCAGGCTCCAGGCTCGAATATAAAGCTACAAATACTGTGGGTGGTCCATCCATGCCCGGACCCCGTGTATATGTGTATACATAGAATATCCGTATAAGGCCCTATGCACACGACCATATAAAAACGGACGTATATACAGCCAGAATACGGCCCCATGCATGGCCGTATTGTCCACCATACTGTATGCAAGCCGTATAAAATTATACAGCATTTAAAAACCTAACCGACCAATAGGTGAACGTTCTAAGCTCCTATTGGTCGGTTAGGTTTTTAAATAGCGTCCTCTGTCTAAATGACTTTACTCCTTGACGAAGGCAGAGTGCCAAAACGCGCGTCGGGGTGTCAGTCATCTGGACAGACGTGGGAAGTAGGGTAATCACTGTAATTGAATCATTGGGGGTCATTTACTAAGGGCCCGATTCGCGTTTTCACGACGTGTTACCCGAATATTTCCGATTTGCACCGATTTTCCCTGTATTGCCCCGGGTTTTTGGTGCACGTGATCGGATTGTGGCGCATCGGCGCCAGCATGCATGCAACGGAAATTGGGGGGGGTGGCCGAACGAAAACCCGACGGATTCGGAGAAACCGCCGCATTTAAAAAAAAAAAGTGTAGCGGGACACGCTCTTACCTTCACCAAGCATAGGATGGTGCATTCCGGTGGACCTAGGGGGAACTTCAGCGCAGCAGCGACATCTGGTGGACGTCGGAGGAACTGCCTTAGTAAATCGCCGGAAGACCCGAATCCACCGCAGAGAACGCGCCGCTGGATCGCGAATGGACCGGGTAAGTAGATATGCCCCATTGCCTATTGTTATGCATGATTGGGTGCCTGTATATCCATAAGATATTATAAGTACATACCTGACATCTAAATGGAATTTATAAACTAATAGAATAATCTTTCTATACAACAAACAATTTTTCTCCACAATCCACGTCGCCCAAATGTTTATGTTACTCACCCAGCATAAGCTGGCATTTCTGCAAAGTGTTTGTTCCAGTGTCACTTTAATGAAATTTCTCTAATAAAGATATATAATTTTTGTTAAAAATATCTGTGAAAGTCTGGCCTTTCTTGCATAGGTTTTGATTAATTGCTGCCAGTAGCAGACAAATAGTCCTTACAGAGAGGACTACTGAGTTATCCCTCTCATACAAAGTTGTTTCTGATACTTTTATAGATCCCTGTACCTGCCTAATTGACTAAGCTGCACTAACCAACAAGAGGACAACTGGTTGACAGTCCCTACTTTGAGCATGTGCTCAGTACAGGTGACAAACAACAGATAAATAGATAGACACATGCAAAGTCAGAACTGGGTAACACCAAGCCTCATATGGAGTACTGTATATAATTTAACTTATAGGTATGTATATCAGAGCTGTTTAAAATAATAAAAGGTATGTATATAAATTAGAAGGGTGATGTAATTTATGGGTTGTGGTATATATAGTAAATTATGGAAACAAATGAAGGAAATGAAACAAAGAGTGAAAAATTGAATGGGGTCTAAATACTCCGTACCCACCGTACATAACAATCTATTAACTAGGTGGTATTTAAAGGACATCTACCATCAGAATTACTGATTGTGGATGTCCTAAACTTACTTGCTCGTCCCATCTGTCAGGGTATGATCTCACTTTTATGAAGTGCTGGGACATCGGCATTATTCTTAAAAAGAGATTCTTAAAAAGAGATATTCAAATGAGGCCGGGGGTGCTCAAGGCTAAGTCACCCGAGCACCTCTCAGCTCCGCCTCCTTCTAATACATGCACAACCCCCTCCGTGTTCACAGCACCTGTCCCCGCCCACCGATCACCTTGTGAGTAGATCATTGGGCCGGGCCTTGCGTAGTCTGGTTGAACGTATGTTGTGTGAATCTCCCCCAGATTCTTTCAATGTTTTTGCAACACATCAGCACAATGTAGGGTGTTGCTGGGGGCAAGGCTGTAAACATATGTAAGGTGAGAAGCTACATTCAAGCAGTTGATTTTTTTTACTAGATCTACAAAAACAACCACAAATCCCATTCGATAGATGCATGTTTCAGCCTTGGTTTATTACACTTTTATTAAGAATACAATCTCCCACAATTACATAAAAATACAGGATTCATAATATCATAGTATCATAGTTTATACGGTTGAAAAAGACACTTGTCCATCAAATTCAACCAAGGAAGGGAAGGGATTGGTTGTGGTATATATAGTAAATTATGGAAACAAATGAAGGAAATGAAACAAAGAGTGAAAAATTGAATGGGGTCTAAATACTCCGTACCCACCGTACATAACAATCTATTAACTAGGTGGTATTTAAAGGACATCTACCATCAGAATTACTGATTGTGGATGTCCTAAACTTACTTGCTCGTCCCATCTGTCAGGGTATGATCTCACTTTTATGAAGTGCTGGGACATCGGCATTATTCTTAAAAAGAGATTCTTAAAAAGAGATATTCAAATGAGGCCGGGGGTGCTCAAGGCTAAGTCACCCGAGCACCTCTCAGCTCCGCCTCCTTCTAATACATGCACAACCCCCTCCGTGTTCACAGCACCTGTCCCCGCCCACCGATCATCTTGTGAGCAGATCATTGGGCCGGGCCTTGCGTAGTCTGGTTGAACGTATGTTGTGTGAATCTCCCCCAGATTCTTTCAATGTTTTTGCAACACATCAGCACAATGTAGGGTGTTGCTGGGTGCGAGGCTGTAAACATATATAAGGTAAGACGCTACATTCAAGCAGTTGAGTTTTTTTACTAGATCTACAAAAACAACCACAAATCCCATTCGATAGATGCATGTTTCAGCCTTGGTTTATTACACTTTTATTAAGAATACAATCTCCCACAATTACATAAAAATACAGGATTCATAATATCATAGTATCATAGTTTATACGGTTGAAAAAGACACTTGTCCATCAAATTCAACCAAGGAAGGGAAGGGATTGCATGAGGGGAAACAATTCTATATAACATAACCATCTATGTTATTTAGGTGTAAAAAGGCATCTAGACCCTTCTTGAAGCTCTCTGCTGTCCCTGCTGTGACCAGCGCCTGAGGCAGGCTATTCCACAGATTGACAGTTCTCATAGTAAAAAAACCCTGTCGCCTCCGGTGATTAAACCAAAAAAAGTAAAAAAAAAACAGTCAATCGAGGCTGAAATGACGAGTGTCGCTGTGCCTAAAAGGTTCCTTGATTTGCCTCTAGAAATAGAAACAAAATAAATGCCTTCCCCAACATTTTTAATCATAACTTAATTTTGCATCTTTATGAAATTCTTCCCCCTGGGTACAGTTGTATCTACTTCTCCTAAACTGGAATATCGCTCCGTTGTCAAACATTCATTAACTTCTAATAAGCAGGGGTCTCATTGTTCACAAAAACGGGGGTCCATTGCACCCATGTTATGCCCTGAGATGATGAGAGCGGCAGATCGTGCATCAGCCGGCTGCTATATTCATCGCTATTATGCTGACGGATATAACTGACTACATCCTCTTAGTGTACACTGAACTCCTGTTTTTATGATCCATGGGGGTCCCATCACTGAGACCCCCACCAATCAGCAATTTAGCCCATATCCTGTGGATAGAGGCTAACACGTTGTTACTGGAGAACCATTATGCTTGAAATGGAATGCTTGGGAACAGGAGAGTGTTCCTGTTATACCAGAGCTAGACCAGGTGGAGAACCCCTTTAATTTTGGGTGATACTGGGCCGGAGCTGACAGTCTGGCTCCACCCACCTGGCGGTGGACTACAGATAATATTAACAGTGATTAACGGTGGAGGCAGAAGAGGAAATTCCAACTTTACCCTGACAGCTGGAGTAATGCCTAGTAGATGATACAAAGATTTGTATGTAGGGTGGGTTCACGGGCTGAGCCTGCTCCATACACAGCGGGTGTTAGCTGCATTATGCAGCTAACACCCACAGGTGATACTTCAATTACGGGTGTTAACACCTTAAGGGGCAGCACACAAATTACACTTGGGCGCTGCCCACCCTGGATCTGGCTGGCACCCTCCATGACGTCGGGTGCTGCTGTGAGTGTTATCTTCATTCTGGGATGTGGGAGAAGCAGAGAGGAGCTTGTAGCAGGATCACATGTAAGTGCCTGAATCTAACATTGCGCCTAAACTGCGCCTAAACTGTGTTAAAGTAAAGTGATTAATATATATATAAGTGAAAATATACTTATCACAGATGGTTGTAGCTTGTGATAATTCTGGCAAAACAGTGCGCCTGAATTTAGGCGCAACTACTACACTTAGGCGCACAAAAGTGATAAATGTGGCCCCTTGTCTACTATGATACTCTGAGACCTCTAGAGGCGAACAAGAGAACTGCAGACTCCTTATGCAAATTCTTCAGCAGTGCACTATGGGTAACGTGTCTTCTACACTCAGGCTTCTCGATACAACTTTATTACTTCAGCGCTTGATTGCAAACCGTTCTGGCCTAGGAGTCATGTGATGAAGCATTGGATTTATTGCCCCAGAGTCGGGTATTTGGTGCTTTGTCTCCCTAATGTGTATAAACCATAGGGATCGTGTGACCTCTCTCTGGCCCCTGCAGGAGTATTGTCAGTAAGGGATAATCCTTACCTGTTCCTCCTCCGGGAGTAACAGACATGATGAATGGAGGAGGCTGATGTGTGATTACACCCAACTCCCGCACCGCCCCGGCCGACAACCCGGAGCGCGTGACATTCTGATACATTACTCTGCTGGCAATCACAATGTGTGTCAATAAAGATAGAACATTAATCATCCACATTTACAAGGAATTTGTTAATAATTCTTGGGATTACCTTTATCATGCATAATAATTATATGACAAATAACTTCAATTAATTTTTGGTCAATTTATACATTTATTTAAATCTGTTCTTTACATTACAAAAAAGTATTTCCCACTTTTTGGGATTTTAACCCCTTAACGCCGCGGCCCTTTTTCATTTTTCACTCCCCACCTTTAAACATCTATAACTTTTTTTTATTTTTCCATGTACAGAGCTGTGTGACGGCTTATTTTCTGCGTAACAAATTGCTCTTCATAGTGATGGTATTGAATATTCCATGCCGTGTACTGGGAAGCGGGAAAAAAATTCCAAATGCAGTGAAATTGGTAAAAAAACGCATTTGGGCCGTTTTCTTGGGGGTTTGGATTTTACAGATTTCACTGTGCGCCCCAAATGACATGTCTATTATATTTTTTGGGTCGGTGCGATTTCAAGGATAACAAATTTGTACAGGTTTTATAATGTTTTCATACATTTACAAAAATTAAATTAAATTTTTTTGGGGGATTTAGCGCTAATAACTTTTTTTATACTGTGGTGTACGGAGCTGTGGGTGGTGTTGTTTTTTGCGGATTTTGATGACGTTTTCACTGCTATCATTTTTAGGATTGTGCGACCTTCTGATCACTCTTTATAGAATTTAAAAAATTTTTTAAAAATGGCAAAAAATTGCCATTTTGGACTTTTGGGCGCGATTTTCCTTCACCTCGGACCACCCCCTCATGAATACATCGGACCGCTCACAAAGCGATTACATTGTACTCCGCCGCAGTGTTAGATAGGAAGTTTCCGGTCTTATAGATTTATATCTGGGGCTCAAACCCCTAATCATTGTAAGGTGACTTTCAAATTAAATGAGTCTGTGTCCAGCGCTGGAATGTGACTAACTTGAAGAAAAGACAAGACCTGTCCTTGCAGGAAGTTAGCAACAAGACTGATAAGTTTTATTGAGGGACGGACATTTATAGAAAACCATAAGGCACTTTACATCCACAGATTGACAGTTCTCATAGTAAAAAAACCCTGTCGCCTCTGGTGATTAAACCAGAAAAAGTAAAAAAAAAACAGTCAATCGAAGCTGAAATGACGAGTGTCGCTGTGCTTAAAAGGCAATCGTGATAACTCAGGGGTGGCCCAAACTCAAATAACTTTAATAAACTCTAAATAACCCCAAAATTCACAATTCAGCCCACTACGTGGCAATGTGGCATCTTCATCTATGTTCCTTGATTTGCCTCTAGAAATAGAAACAAAATAAATGCCTTCCCCAACATTTTTAATCATAACCTCATTTTGCATCTTTATGAAATTCTTCCCCCTGGGTTACAGTTGTATCTACCTCTCCTAAAATGGAACATCCCTCCATTGTCAAACATTCAGTTTCATTAACTTCTAATAGGCAGGAGTCTCATTGTTCACAAAAACGGGGGTCCTTGCACGGTGCACCCATTTTATGTCCTGAGATGATGAGAGCGGCAGATCATGCATTAGCTGGCTGCTCTATTCAGCTGACGGATATAACTGACTACATCATCTCAGGGTACACCGAACCTACATTTTCATTATCCATGAGGGTTCCCATCATTGAGACCCCCACCAATCAGCAATTTAGCCCCTATCCTATGGATAGAGGCTAACAAGTTGTTACTGGACAACTCCTTTAATGAAATGGAATTCTTGGGAACGGGAGAGTGTTCCTGTTTTACGAGAGCTAGATCAGGTGGAGAACCCCTTTAATTTTGGGTGATACGGGTCGGAGTTGACAGTCTGGCTCCACCTACCCTGACTGCTGGAGTAATGCATAGTAGATGATACAAAGAGTTGGAGTGCACTTTATGTCACATGTCAGTGAAGGCTGTGTGGAGTGGGGTCATGGGCTGAGCCTGCTCCATACACAGCGGGTGTTAGCTGCATTATGCAGCTAACTCCCACAGGTGATACTTCAATTGCGGGTGTTAACACCTTAAGGGGCAGCACACAAATTACACTTGGGCGCTGCCCACCCTGGATCTGGCTGGCACCCTCCATGACGTCTTTGGGTGCAGTCAAATGGATGCTATGACAGCTAGGACCCTCAGCAAATGTCCTAAGCCTGTCACAGCAGGATCTGTAAAGGTGCCTGTGAACTTTAAAGCACAATTAAAATTATACAATGTGCTTCAATACTGTAGTATATTGTATAAGTGATCAGACCCCCCTAGGGTGCTTGAACCTAGAAATATAGTAAAAATAGTATAAAAAAAACCACAAGTTCAAATCTCCACCATTTACCTAGAACACACGAAAAAACATAAACATGATAGGTATTGCCATATCCCAAAATGGCTGATCTATCAAAATATGAAAATGGTTATTCCCGGCAAAGAACTCCATAACGGGAAAAAACACCCAATTGTTCAAATCGCCACTTTTTCGCCATTACACAAGACATATAAATTTGATAAAAAAGTGATAAAAATGCCATACCGTACCAAAAATGGTAGAAATGAAAACGCCATAATGTTCCCCAAAAAATGACACCTTATGCAGGTCTGTACAATGAGGTATGAAAAAATTATTGGTGTCAGAAAAGGGTGAAACTAAGAATTACTTTTGTAAAAAAAAGTTTTAAAAAGGTTTTCACCTATTAAAACCTAATAAAACCTACATATAACTTTGGTATCCCAGTGATTGTACCAACCCAAATACAGACAGTCCCCGGGTTACGTACAAGATAGGTTCTGGAGGTTTGTTGTTAAGTTGAATTTGTATGTAAGTCAAAACTGTATATTTTATAATTGTAGATCCAGACAAAAAATATTTTGCCCCAGCGACAATTGGAGTTTCAAAACTTTTTGCTGTAATGGGACCAAGGATTATCAATAAAGCTTTATTACAGACGCCTTACAGCTGATCATTGCAGCCTGGGACTATAGTAACATCCAGAGACCCTAACCAGAGGTCACAGTGGGCAGAGGGGTCCGTCTTTAACTAGGTCGGGTCTCCTTAAGTAGGGGACCGCCTGTAATAAAGTAGATGTATCAAATGGAGCGGACAATGAAAGTCGTAAATATTTTTTTTTGTCAATTCCATCGCTTTCAGGATTTTTTCCAGCGTCCCAGTCGCTAGAGAGCACAATTTGCTCTGTATACGGAAAAACAAAAAGTTATGGATTCTTGAATTTGGAGCGAAAAAAACTAAAACTGAAAGCGGAAAAAGTCCATTGGTGGAGTTAATTTTTCTGAATCTCAAAAAGTAATTTTTCATAAAAGTCTTCTTTTTTTTAACAAATATTACTCACATCCAATATAAGTGGTAAAACTGTCGCTGAAAAATTTTGGTTCATCTCAAAGATAATTTGGGGCTCCAAACAATATTATGCATTAGCGCCCCCTAGCTAATAGCTCCCCTCTTAATGGTAGAGCAGGAAGTTTATACTGTAGCTCCTTGCTCTTCAATTTCTTCAAACTTTATTGTCGTACTGAGGACATCATTAGTGGGCCTCCTGATCTTTGGGGCTTAAAGGAAACCTACCACCATGGATCTACCAATTAAGGTAGATCGGGTGGTAGGTGCCTCTATTGTACATGCGGATAGCCCTTTTAAGGGCTATTCCTCATGTCCCCTGTATCTTTTTCTAACTTTTATTGCTCTAATATGCTAATTTTCTAAAGAGGCTACTGGGACGTGGAGTAGCTGGAGCTGAGGATACACGGCGCGGCTACTCCACGCCCCAGTGGTCACTTTGATCCTCCTACCGGCATATCTTTGGTGGGCAGCTGTAAGGAGCTGTGCACCCTCGTCCGCGAAGCCGGAGCTCTGCGCATGCGCAGTAGCTCCGGAGCAGTGACCGTGCAGCTGCGGGCCTGGGTTCTGTGCATGTGCAGAATGCCGGCTTCGATGATGAGGGTGTACAGCTCCTCGTAGCTGCACACCGAAGATATGCCGATTGGAGGATCAAAGAGGTTACTGGAGCGTGAAGTAGCCGAGCCGTGTAGTCTCAGCTCCGGCTCCTTGTCGCCCCAGTAGTCTCTTTAGAAAATTTGCATATTATGACAATAAAAGTCAGAAAAAGATACAGGGGACGTGAGGATAAGCCCTTAAAAGGGCTATCCTCACGTACAATAGAGGCACCCACCACCCGATCTACCTTAATAGGTAGATCCGTGGTAGTAGGTTTCCTTTAAAAGGGTTGGTCACTATCACAGAACTTTACTAGGGTAAGAATCAGAACTTAATAGGATCACCAGTACATGGTAAAGTTGGGACAACTTGATCCACATGTAGTAGAACTCAATGATAGGAAGTAGGACTCTCTATGACAGGAAGTAGGGCTTTCTACCACATTTTGTGTCCTGTTGTCTTCCAGTGGACAGAGGGGGTGTGCAATTACTGTATGCACACCCCCTCTGGGATAACCACTTCCATATAAGAGGTTGGAGGGGTATGGGGGTATCCTTGGTCAACCATTGATATGGGAATGCGGAAACAGGGGCGAGCCTGAACTTTCTGCTGTCTGAGGTGAACTATACAACAGCATCCCCTCTACCCCATCCAGTAGTTCTGTTTTGTAATGGGTGACTGCTCCCCTAATGCTACAGCCATCTTGCTGCACAATGTGCCACCTAAGGCAAAAGGCTCAACTCGCCTCCATATCTTGTGAAGTCTTTTATATAATGTGATGACAGATAAACCCATTTTAACTAAGGTAAAGTAGGTCAGATCTATATAAACGACACAGATATTACAATGTTCCCTGTAACCTCAAGATAAATAGATTTGTTGTACATTATTTGTGTGGTTTTTACACTATTCTGGCCACTTTAAACCTGATTTTCTACAGTTGATGTCCAATGTAGAAATTTTTTACGGCACTTTATTCCAGAATAAAGTCAAAGAAGCTTTTTCATTTCTAGATTTTTCTTATATGCTGAGCGCAGAACTCTCTGGAGGTTTCTATACTTCTTCTATCTTCCTATCAATCTAAAAGACACAAAGTCAGAAATATTCCATTAAGATGAACACCACTTCACCTTATTAACATATTTCTACATTCATGTTTTTCACCCAAAACCGAATCTGTTCTGGCTTATTGTAGTAGTGAAGTAGTGATGGGTCAGTGATGTTTATATAGAGGTCATTATACAGGGAGGAGGAGATAAGCTGTGACATCATCTATTGTCAGTAGTGATGTAGTGATGGGTCAGTGATATCTATATAGAGGTCATTGTACAGGGAGGGGAAGGAGATAAGCTGTGACATCATCTATTGTCAGTAGTGATGTAATGATGGGTCAGTGTTATCTATATAGAGGTCATTGTACAGGGAAGGGGAGGAGATAAGCTGTGACATCATCTACTATCAGTAGTGATGTAGTGATGGGTCAGTGATATCTATATAAAGGTCATTGTGCAGGGAGGGGGAGGAGACATGCTGTGACATCATCTACTGTCAGTAGTGATGTAATGATGGGTCAGAGTTATCTATATAGAGCTCCCCCCCCCCCCTAAACCTAGAGAACGTTTTGAAAATGTGAGGTAAGTAGAAAACACATTTGTAACAAAAACACAAAAACTGTTGCAAATTTGTGCAAAATTCTGTTTCTGAATGTAGAATTGTATTTCCTAAACCTTTTAAGTTTTTATATAGAAACACTTTTTTTCCTTTATTTATTGTTATTTATTATGTATTTTCGGTTTTTTAAATACACTTGCACGCGTTTTGGTTGCGTTTTCATTGCGCATTACAGCAGCTGAGATGCGGCGATTTGCTTGATTACGTTACTATTAACATTTGCGTTTACAAAACGCCGTGTAAATGTGATGTTAACGCGTGTGTCAACATCACGTTTACGTTAGTGGTTTGTTAACAGTTTGTTAATGTATTAGTTAACATGGCGTGTACACTGCGTTGTGTACACACAAATGTTAATAGTAATGTAACTAGGCAAATCACCTCATCTTAGCTGTTGTAATGCGTCTCAAAGCGCAATGAAAACGCAACCACAACGCACCATGTGACCGCGCCCTTAAAGGAAATCTACCTCTAAACTCCTAGATCCAGGCCCCGTGACTTTGGTAATCCTTTTATATTTGTTATCCATGGCCTCCTCCCTTCTAACATTAACTTTTACAATCATGCTGATAAGCCAGAAAGGTTCTGCTGGGCGTTACCAGAGCCTCAAGCCTTCTCACCCTTCCCTGCTCCTTCAGCACTTCCCCCTCCTCTGCCTGATGTAATCTCACACAGCGTGAGGAGGGAAGTGCTTCAGGTCAGTGTAACAGCCTGTGAAGCTGCAGCACAGAGGGCCTCTGGTTACACCCCCAGGAGCCCTTCTGTCTCATTAGCATAATTTTTACTTTGATTCTAAAAGGAAGAACACAATTGATAACAAATATAAGAAGATATCACAGTCCCGGTGCCTGGATCTAGGAGTAATGTCCCTGGTTTATCGGGATGGATTTTGATGGTTAAAGGGGTTTCCAGGATCTGAAAAATAATTCCAAATATAGCACCACACCTGACCATTGTCGTCGCTGGTATTGCATGGTCTGTATTGGTCAGGAGAAGAACTGTTTATGGAATAAATCAACAATGAGAGTGGGGGAGGTGTGAAGGGAGGGGGGCAAATACTTTTGTAGAATTGTTCCTAGAAGAAGGGTTAATCAGAGCGGAGGTCACTGCAGAGATGACATTGGTAAGATTCATTTAGTGTCATGAATTCTTCAGTAGACAGGGACCTGGGGTTTGTGTCCCTGACCTTGTGACAGACAAGGGTGCGGGGTCAGGGGGCACTAGAGGTCACTTATCTCTGTACACAAGTCCCGGTGCCCACATGCCGCTGTGTCTGTGGTTTTATGTAGGCACCTGTCTATGGGCCTCAGCTCCGAGCCATTGTTTTTGCTCCTGAAAGAAATTCTTCCCCCTTCTCCTTTAGTGAATGTCTCCGGTTTATACGTATGAGCAGCGTCTTATCCTGGACAAACACAGACTTGTCATTTACCTAATAATCAGAATTTAGTGGGATTTTTGTTTGGTCGGTAGAGTGGGTCTTATACTCTGTCCTGTTTTTTGGTCTGACTTGGCCAGCAGCTGCCTGACATTGAGGTGAATGTGTTGAGGCTGAATAATCTGTATCTGGCACCCAACTATATACAGTATACTGTATTTTACGGACTATAAGGCGCACAAATAATCCTTTATTTTTTCAGAAATCAAAGGTGCGCCTTATAGTCCAGTGCACCTTATATATGAACCGTACTTACAGACAACATCTGCCTTGTACTGTGCACAGGTCTGCCACCTGCTGGTCATTCATCCTTATTATCAGGTGCGCCTTATAATCCAGTGCGCCTTATATATGAACCGTACTTACAGACAACAGCTGCCTTGTACTGTGCACAGGTCTGCCACCTGCTGGTCATTCATCCTTATAATCAGGTGCGCCTTATAATCCAGTGCGCCTTATATATGAACCGTACTTACAGACAACAGCTGCCTTGTACTGTGCACAGGTCTGCCGCCTGCAGGTCATTCATCCTTATAATCAGGTGCGCCTTATAGTCCAGTGCGCCTTATATATGAACCGTACTTACAGAGAACATCTGCCTTGTACTGTGCACAGGTCTGCCACCTGCAGGTCATTCATCCTTATAATCAGGTGCGCCTTATAGTCCAGTGCGCTTCATATATGAACCTAGACATTTTAGCAGGAATTTATAGATGGTGCACCTTATAATCTGGTGCGCCTTATAGTCTGAAAAATACTGTATGTATTATTTAAGGAACTGGTCTCTACATATGGGGTAAAGACACGTAGTGGACCAGCAGCTCAGCCTGAGCAGCTCAGTGCCCCCATAAGGTGGCCAGCAATATCATTGTCTCAGATACAATAGTGACCCCCATAACTTTGTTGGAGACATTAGTGTCCCCATATTAGTGATAGATACCGGCATAAATCCATCACAGTCCCCCCTGCCCCCGATATCGCTATAGTCACATCAGTGCCCCTTAACTGTTTTCGACATAACAATACCTCGATTTTGGTGGTAGCCTCTCTTCCCCTAGTTTCATCATAGCAGTGATGAGTCGCATTAGTGCAATATCAGGACCCCCATATCTATGCTGGTCACATGGGGAACACCATAATACCGTCAGACTAAATATAACAAGACCCCAATACTGGGTGCAGTCCTCTGATAGCGCCCTCTAATGGCCATTGGCATCAGATCAGAGACACATATCAAAGCTGGAACATCTTCATCGCCCACAAATCTGCCCCCCATTACTGTGCCATAAGGACACCCCTAATGGAAGCCCCATGGGGGAAGATTCAATACAGGCAGTCCCCGGGTTACGTACAAGATAGGTTCCATCGGTTTGTTCTTAAGTTGAATTTGTATGTAAGTCGAAACTGTATATTTTATAATTGTAGACATTTTTTCGCTGTAATGGGACCAATGATTATCAATAAAGCTTCATTACAGACGCCTTACAGCTGATCATTGCAGCCTGGGACTATAGTAACATCCAGAGAGGTCACCAGAGGTCACAGGGGTCGGTCTGTAACTAGGGGTCTTCTATAAGTCGGGTGTTGTTAAGTAGGGGACCGCCTGTACATTGATTTTCTGAGTTTTTCCAAGGATAAAGGTGAAGGGTCCTCAGACAAAGCCTCCGGCAACGACTGCAGGTTGGGAAATGAGGGACAGTTTTATGACCCAGATGCCTTAAAGGGGAAATCTAGAAAAGTGATCTTTTCAGACAAGTCAGGAGATAAGTGTGGAGCCTGAGCCTGGACCTCCACCCATTCCCCAAGCTACAGCCGCCCAGACGGGGACCATAGCTTGTCTGACAGCTGTCTGCTCCGACCCCCCCATTATGGCGAGGTCACACGTATGCGCCTAATAAGGGACAATTTCTGCATGATTTGTGATTCACATATTTTCATGTCTTCCGTCACACAAATGTCAATTAGTGGAAATTTGGAGAAGTAAAAAAATAAAAGAATGAGCCTTCCAGTGGCGTAACTAGGAGAGACACATGTAAATACACTCATGAGCACACACAGCATACACACACATACAGTGCTAAATGCAACATACTCACATACAGTGTATACCTTATACACATCACAGATACTGCATGTATACATCACAGTATATGGTATATACCTATTATGCTGGACATGTGCAGTACAATATAGAAATAATGGTGCACATCCTACATTCTTTATTATGTTAGGTCGGATGACGGGGCCCCCTGACACCGCGGGCCCCATGGCGGCTGCTATGGCTGCTACTGCTGTAGTTACGCCCCTGGAGCCTTCATTACAGAGGTAATAGAATTACTAGTCCAGATGACTGTCACAAGGAACACCTATATCTATGGAAGCAAGAAATACAGAAAATTATAGCGCAAAACACCGCGCTCATGTGTTGTGTACGTTGAAAATGATTGATATGTTAAGGGATACATTAGTATCACGAAAGTTTTGTTGATTTGATTGATGTTTGTTAAAGGGGTTTTTCCATAAAAGAAAGTTTTAAAATGTTAACCCCCCCTAGTGATGTTTACACAATAAAGATCATTTTTAACCCCTTACTTTAGCATTTTCCTCAGTCTTAATAATGTTTTAGCTCCTATCACTCTCTAAGCAGACACTTCATGATTCCTCTCTGCTATGAGATGCTGTGTGCTGACAATGTGCTTAGATTATCAGGGTACAGGGTTATCTGCACTATTATTTAGCTTCTGAACATTGTACTAATATCTGACACATATATAAAGAGAGATGAGACGGATCAGAGATGAGGGATTATGAGATCCATGAGATGCATATTACACACAATGACACTTTCAGCTCTACTATCACAGCCATAACATAAACTGTCAGCTCTGCTGTGCTTCCCCCCTATACTGGACAGAGACCTTAACTTGTTTGTAGCTTGTACAGTAAGTCTCTGCACACAGCTGCTTGCTGGCAGGAAGTGCCTGTGTCTGAGCTGGTCTTGTAATGCAGGGGGGAGGGGCACGATGCAGAGTGCACTGCAGCATGCAGACACAAGAAGCTATTCATGAGAAGTATCCGACCATAGTCAGAAGATTCACAGGCAACCAAATTGTAAACACCAGGATTGATAGAGACAGGTTGGGGTTATATCTGTGAAATGCTGGATTTTTGTTAATAACAGTGAATTAGAAAATGTGTTATTTGTTTTTAGGAGAGAAAAAAAATAAAAGATAGTAATTTTAACACCATATTTTGGCCCCTAGGTAATTAAGTTACTGGGATAATCTTAGATAAAGGATATTATAGAGAGGAGTAGTCGCATCGGAGTCTCCGCTGGTTTGATGGAATAATTATACCCCCCCCCCCCCCCCCACATGCTGCCTCCCCGTCATATACTGTGCGGCAGGTATTATATATCCGTGCATATTGTCTGTATCCGCCTCAGATTTCGCACACATTCCATAGATCTGCCGTTCTCAGCCCTCCTCAGGGTAATGTCAGAAATTCACCTGCCCCACTTCATCTCCGCTGCAATCTTACAGTGAATACACAGGTAATGGGAATCCAGAATACACCGAACAAACCCGTCATTAAATCTGAGAGTGGAATTTGCAGAACAAAAGAGCCGTAATAGCTCAGGAGAGAGTGGGAGACATAGAGCAGATGGGGGCTGTAATGTACAGGAGGTGCAGTGAAAGGGGAGGGGGAGGGGTGTTCAGCTGTTACGGGGGATTGTACCAATGGAACAAAGTGTATTGTCATCAGATCAGTCACATACAGTGACTGCAATAGTATTCAACCCCCTCCAAAACCCAAACATTTGTGGCCATTTGACTTCTTAGCTGGATGTCCACTATATCCTTCTATTACAATGGACACAGGATTGTACTCAGTAGCTCAGTGTGATATCCATTGAATTGGTATTAGGTGCAGGTTTTTATTCTAACAGGTGAGAGACATGAACTGAACAGGTGAAATTGGTTTGGAAGGAGAAAATCTCTTTAACAAATGGGATTCACCTGTTCAGTTCATGTCTTTCACCTGTTACAAGCAGGAAACGCACCTGAAACCACATGAAAACGGATTGCAATGCGGACGCACCAATAACGGCCCAAGAATGCACCATGTGACCGCATTGCATTGTGTTTTTTAACACATTCTAAAGGCTTCGTTGCATTTTAGCAGATGCAGTGGAAACACAATGGGGCTCATTTACTAAGGGTGGTGGCACACGTGGCGTTTTGAATGCGTTTTTTTAGCCCGTTTTTAAGCAGTCCGTCAAAAAAAAACGCATTGCGTTTTTGACAGGTTTGACCAATTATCTTAATTCAAACTGGTCAAAAACGCATGCGTTTCATAAACAGGCCAAAAACGCGTTTAAAACGCCATGAGTGCCATCACCCTCAGGGTCCGCGGACCGCACAAACGACAATTATTCCGACGATTACCGATTTGCACCACATTTAAAGGGACCCTACCACCATGATTCTACCTATAAAGGTAGATCGGGTGGTAGGTGGATGAATGGGACATGAGGATAGCCCTTTTTTGGGCTAATCCTCACGTCCCGGGTGTCTTTTGGAAAACTTTAATACGCCGATATGTACATTTTTTTAAGAGGCTACTGGGGGCGTGGAGTAGTCGGACATGAGGCTACAAGTTGCGGCTACTCCACGCCCCAGTAGCCTCTTTTCTCCTCCTATCATTGCATCTTCGGCGCGCAGCTGCTCGTCCGAGTACCCGCCATCTGCGCATGCAGAAAGGTAATCATACACATCTCTCCAGGGACAAAGTCTAACACTGACTTTAGATAGCACAGCAGTGTGAGGACACACCTTAAGTGCATTTGTAGAAGCTACAATCCTGGAATGTAATTCCATATTTCACAGTCCTGCTGCTACTAACAACATACACCAAGGTCTGATTACACATCTCTCCAGGGAAAATACCTATCACAGTCTGTTTGGACAAAACTGCTGACAAGAGGAATAATTTTTTTCTCACAGCTGCTGCGTCGCCTCTTGAAGCGTGTGGAGTAATGTTATTTCGCCACCGCTTTTTGTCTTGTTTACCACAACAGATGGAGCGGCTGCAGAGGAACTTCCTGATCTGTGCGGAGGAACACTCTGTAACTTTTGGTCTCATTTACATAACAGGAGCGCGGACGGCTCCCTCCCTCCGCTCCCCGAATTAGGGTGGAGTTGGTGATGTAATGATGGGTCAGTATTATCTATATAGAGGTCATTGTACAGGGAGGAGGAGATAAGCTGTGACATCATTTATTGTCAGTAGTGATGTAATGATGGGTCAGTATTATCTATATAGAGATGGGTCAGTGTTATCCATATAGAGGTCATTGTACAAGGAGGGGGAGGAGATCAGCTGTGACATCATCTATTGTCAGTAGTGATGTAATGATGGGTCAGTGTTATCTATATAGAGGTCATTGTACAGGGAGGGGGG
>WNYA01002024.1:35143-50138 GCA_019512145.1 Engystomops pustulosus
TGGGTCAGTGTTATTGGTATAGAGGTCATTGTACAGGGAGGGGGAGGGGACAAGCTGTGCCATCATCTATTGTCAGTAGTGATGTAATGAAGCCCTTTAATATTACATGATTACCTGGAGGCTTTTGCGCTGGTTTAGTTTTAGGCACTGATAAAGCATCTTTGTCCTTCTCGGTTGAGGATCCATTACCTACAGATTGGTTAAAGCCTATGTGAAATATAAAAAAATATATATACATGTTGTTATATCAAAAACAAACAACAATTTGTCAACTTTCTAGAACTTGGACCATGGCATTATATGATCTACTTTACATTGAGGAACATGGGTTGTGGAGACCCACTCAGGGGCAATGCTTTCTAATAGCAGTTTATGAAAAATAGATTTAGTCCTAAATTGTCCCCTTCAAGATCCACTAAGGAAGAACATGCTGGAACCAGGAATTAGTACTCATCCTCTACTAATGAGAACCAGGTTACACCTTGAGATGTCTTGCAACCAAACCCAATGTAACAACAAAAACTGCAGCCCGAGTACATCTGAGATCAAGTTATCACTTTTCTGCCCTTAATAGTGGAAGAGGAGAGAATCGACCATCATGGAGTCAACACTGATTTCGGAGTTTTCTGGGATTTAGATATTGGGGGTCATTTACTAAGGGCCCGATTCGCGTTTTCCCTGTATTGTCCCAGGATTTTGGCGCACGCGATCGGATTGTGGCGCATCGGCGCTGGCATGCACGTGACGGAAATCGGGGGGCGTGGCCGAATGGAAAACCCAACGGCTTCGGAAAAACCGCCGCATTTAACAAAAAAATAGGGTTGCGGGACTCGCGCTTACCTTCACCAGGAATAGGCCGGTGAACTTCAGTGCATTCCAGCGGGCCTCGGGGAACTTCAGCGCAGCAGCGCCACCTGGTGGACGTCGGAGGAACTACCTTAGTGAATCCCGGCCGGACCCGAATCCACCGCAGAGAACGCGCCGCTGGATCGCGAATGGACCGGGTAAGTAAATCTGCCCCATTGTCCTAGATTTAGGTGTCATCTATATAGAGGTCATGGTACAGGGAGTGGTAGTATATATATGATCTACTGACCTCATATATTATCGGTATATATGTAGAAATGAACCCCCCTTATATAATATGATTACCTGGAGGCTTCCGTGCTGGTTGGGTTTTCGGAATTGAAGTGGAATCTTTGTTCTTCTCTTTTGAGGGGGTATTACTTACAGTTTGGTAACAGCCTATGTGAAATATGAAAAAAAATTAAAACCTGTGTTATTTGAAGGCCCGGTCCTTTATGTCAACTTTCTAGAAGTAAGGTTCACAGCAAGCCATGTTCTACTGGAGGGTGTTGTGCTACATTAGGAACATGGGTTGTGGGATTCCATTGAAGATCCATCTCAAGAAGAACTTTTTGAAACCTGAACCTCAACAAACTAAGGACCAGGTTACACCTGCAACCCAACCCAATGCAACAACCAGAACTCCAGCCCGAGTACATCTGAGATCCAAGTTGTCAGTTATCTCCATTTTGCTTTTAGTAGTGGAATTGGATAGAGTCGTCCATCCTGGAGTCACCACTGATAAGACACCTGAGATCCATGTGGAGCTCATCCAAGGTCCTGTTCTGGACACCTTGACCAGTGATCAAGGATGGCAGCATGACTATATAACACTGATATTACCGGCCCGTTTTTCTGTGAATCTCATCTTTTGGCGTGGTTCCTTGTAGGGCTTTCTATATGACGGGCAAAATTCTAAAAAAAAAAAACAAAATGTTAATTTAAAAATATATATAATTTTAGCATTTTCATCAAGAAAAGACATCTTATAAAATATCCAAAATTCAGACCATGTCTATTGTTGTCTACGGAAGTCACATGGCTTATTTAATTCTTCAAATTCCACATTACACACTACTCACATAAAGTCAGGGATATTTGGTATGAGAGTAACATTTAAGGAAGAACCCCAAATGCCCTCTGCCCTTTACATGTGAAGTTAATGTGACCTTCTCTAAACTTGTGAATTCACATGTCTCACTGTTCACTGTTTCATTACTTTTTCTAATAAACAGCTTAACATAAAAATCACAACATGTGTTTGATCCATGAATCGCCAAATAGATTTCCTGGTTCATTTAAAATTGGCATTTAGACAGTCCTCCTCATCATGCTGTTTGCATTTTGACATCACAAGACCAAATGGCATCAAATATCTGACAATACGTCGCCATCGTAATGCTTCTGGATGTTCTCAGATGGAAGTGACCATGGAGCTTAGAGAATCAAGAGTGTCATCAGCAGACTGCAGAAGAAAGACTAGAAGAGTCACATAAAGACAGAGAAGTAGATGTCACTTGTCCACAAGCCCCTTTAATAAGAGATTTAGATATTATCCTAAATAAAGTGGTCATCTATATACAGTTGATTGTACAGGGAGGGGGAGGAGATAAGCTGTGACATCATCTATTGTCAGTAGTGATGTAATGATGGGTCAGTGTTATCTATATAGAGGTCATTGTACAGGGAGGGGGAGGAGATAAGCTGTGACATCATCGACTATCAGTAGTGATGTAGTGATGGGTCAGTGATATCTATATAAAGGTCATTGTGCAGGGAGGGGGAGGAGACATGCTGTGACATCATCTACTGTCAGTAGTGATGTAATGATGGGTCAGAGTTATCTATATAGAGCTCATTGTACAGGGAGGGGGAGGAGACACACTGTGACATCATCTACTATCAGTAGTGATGTAGTGGTGGGCCAGTGATATCAATATAGAGGTCATTGTACAGGGAGGGAGGAGGAGATAAGCTGTGACATTTTTTTGCTTTTTTATTAACAAAAATACAGCCCCAAGTTCACAGATATGAATTCATATTGTTTCTTTAATCCAGGTTCATTACCTGGTGACAACCTCCATTCCGGTGCCCTGGGGATCCGCACATTTACTCTTCTAACTTTAATGTTGGGGCAGGGATATGGTGGGCAAAATTACGTTACCCGGCCCATCGCGATTCCAGCGGCGGCGTTCTCTGCGCTGATCGTGCCGGGACGGGATTCATGAAGGCCAGTTTTCCTCCCTCCGTCCACCCCAGGTGGCGCTGCTGACGTGAAAATCATCTTCCACGCTCGGAATGCCCACTCGGAACCGGGTTGAGGTAAGCGGTCCCCAAGGACACTTTTCGGTTTTTGTAAATGTGGCGGATTTCCGAATACGTTGGGGTTTTAGTGCGGGCCACGCCCCCGATTCCGTCGCGCGCCATGACGGGCCCGATGCGCCACCAAGTAGCTGTGCGGACAACAATCCAGGGGGCAAGGCAAGGTTAAAAAACTTGCGCCAATCTGGAAATATCTGGACAAACGTCGGGAAAACGGATTCGGGCCCTTAGGCTTAAATACCCCCAAGGTGCAGATTTTATCAAGTGTTGAAAGTTCCGGACTATTCTAAGTTGGGCCCTGGGCAACCCAATCAACAGCCAGAGCATGGTAAAATTGAAAGCTGAGCTGTGATTGGTTGGTTATGGGCCCTGGCCACTCGCACTATTCGACTTCAGACACTTGAGAAATCTGCCCCATTGTTCTCCGTTTGACGTTGCCAACTGAGCTTGTTCTCTGCCGCAGCCCTCACCCTTGTCGTCACGCAAGCAACAAGCGTGGGAGAGTATTACACAAGCGCACAGGGCCCGAAATAAGGTCTTTATACTAGGGCGACAGGCAAAGCCAGATCTGAACAGTTGATTTATGCGTTTAAGCCAGAGCTGCTACTGTTAATTTTGTCGTGTATGCAAGCTAATGGAAGGATCATGGGGCTTATTACTAAGGTCATGCGGCCGCATTTCGTCGGGGGATCCGCCGCGGGGATTGCGATGAACCAAGAGGAGTGTGTAGCCAATTGCGCAGGTTTCAGGGACACCCCAAACGGGGGGGGCCAATCGGGTGCACAATTCCGACGGATTCGGGGACAAAGCGCGGGATTTAACAAATCGTTGGTGTCGCTCAATGCACTAACCTGCACCGTGCGGGAAGATTGTGACTCACGGCGAACTGATAGGGGAAGCGACCACAGGCAGGAAATAGGCGGACATGCATTTTTGGCGTACTTGCACCTAGGTGGATAGCGAAGGGGCCGAGTAAATGTGCCCCATATATCTCTCCTCTCTGAATCGTCGAACATCTATTTTTCCTAGTGTTACAGATAAGAGTGAGTTCCGACGGGTAATGAAAGGGATATAACCTTGTACCCTGATTAATCTAAGCACATGTAGCAAACATCTCTCACAAGTACCGAGGGGATCATGGAAGTGTTGCTTAGAGTTCGAGCGCTTATAAACAGAATTTTTTTTCTAGGGAGTTTGAAATTTTCTTTCATGGGCAAAACCCTTTTAAATATCCTTAAATCTATATTTCAAGGTTTCCTGCGCAAACCTGCAACACTAGCAAAGATCTTCAGTGGAAAAAAATAATATGAATTGGACAATGGAAATGCCTCGAACCGAAGGGTTAAAGGGAATCTATCCACCGGGATTAAAGGGGACTGTATGCAAAATAGGCCCTGAGGGGGCTCAAGGCTCCATAGGGATACTGTAGCCCACAGGGCTCATTTGCATACAGTCTTTTATCTGGGGTAAGAGCCCTATAAAATTCTTTCGTATTTCTGATCTGGTCTATAGTTCGATAAAGGTAAATGATGTGATAAAAATTGTATGATTGTTATTAGATTTCTTAGGGGTCAGGCTACACTGCACCAAAAAAAACGATTTTGTCAATTCCCATACCAGCCCCATGCACCCAATAACATGGGACAATGATGCAAGGTTTTGGCAGCCGTATCATGGTTGAAAAACGGTCACGTTTGCAGTGAGCCAATTGTTGTATTACCGCGCAACATCCCGGCAGCGGGTCTATCCTTTTCTTTGGGCCTGGAGGGCATCCGGGAACCCCCCTATTACAGCAAGTGGTGCTGTTGTCATGGTGCTTTGGAGGGAGAGGGCTGAATGGTTTACTGGTTCTCCTGGGGCAACCCATGAGTGTCTGTGAGGATCGGTTACCTGGGTAAGGATGGGGGAAGCCGTGGGTGATAACAGCGGGTATCCCAGGGATTCCGCAAAGAGAAATGTTGTGCCAAATCACCCTTCCCTTCTCTTTGGAACAGGCAGGGGCAACGGCCAAACGGGGTAACAGCATGGACATCAAGGATGGAGGAGTTCATTAAAAGAGTTGGTTCCCACAGGGAAGGGTTCTACACACAGCTGGTAGTAACTTGCAGGTTGGCTGAGCGCGATGATGCCGGAGTCAGATTTGGGTCCTTCTTTGTTTACGTCTCCTGACGGCCCTCAAGTATCCGGCAGCGGGACTGAGGTTACCTCTTCCTCCTGGTAGGGGGTTACATGTATCTCCCTCTGTGTGAAGTGATGATATTAAACGGGACTTGTGTTCTTATCGTTTATTGTCGTGTCTATTGTAGTTTCCCTTTGATTAATGGATTTACCAAAGTTTCTTGTACGTTCTTTAAGTTTAAAGAAAAAAACATTTTCAAGAATCAATGTATGAGTTGTTGATTCTTGCGGAGCTGCATTGGAAGCACCCGTATTAAAGATAAGTAGTCCTGAATGTTTCGTTTTTCCGTCCGGGTTTCGGGGTTGTTCTGTGTCTGGAATTTTGAGGGGATTGGGCTGCGAGGCCCAATCCAGCAGTTTAGGCCCAAAATTTAAAGCTGCTAGCAGGTGGCAGATTAGAACTGCCATGGGCTTAGCCATCGCCCCCTACAAATCTGGGCAACTGCACTTCCAACCTTACATGGACTAGAATCAAGCTTTTTGGGGGATGCTGAGAGATATGTAAACCCCTTGTGCCCCGTTTTTTACCCGGTTCCGGACTTTGTTACCGGACGTCAAAGTCCTGAAAATGCCTCGCATACATCAGTTGCTTGGAGAGCAGGACCCGATGTACGAGATTCATGGGTGAAGGTCAAGTCTCAGTAGGAAAAAAATTGGGGGTTGGTTTGGGGGGCATGGGGGCCCTCTCGTTGGCTAGGTCCCCGCTTTACCAAACTGTATATCTGGGAATACCAGTACTGCTCCAAGGCCCGTGCTTCTGATTAGACGTGGCTCCTTTGCTACGGGCCACATTGGCCGGAGCTCGTTTGCCAATCTGACATTATGCCCAAGTGGGTGAACATGCCCCCAAAGGTCTGAAACTGGAACTAAAATTTGGCCCAATTCATCTCTATCCCTACGATTGACATGATCTTGGATGTCAGAATGTTCTTTGCATTTTATAGAATGTTCCAAGACCTAACAATGTGGCCAAGACAGGAGAACTTTCAGATTGTTTGATGTGTCTGTTGCTTAAAGTTATTAAAATAACCGTATTACTTTTCACGAACTTTATTTATTTCCGAACAGACTAGATAGCAATATAGAAGCCCTTACATGAACCTACCCGAACAAAAGATCCCAAGCTTAGAAAAAGAGGGACCTGGTCATATCACTATTGATAGTTACCCTTTGCACCCCGTCCTGAGTCAAAGGGGTTACGTTGCAGGAATTGGATGAACACTTTCTGATGGACCCAACTCTATCCCGACCCATACTTAAAAGTGGAATGGGACAAATGATAAAAACTTGAATTCAGGTTTAACTTAGGGCTCCAGTTTTTGTGTGCATGGGGTTGGGTTGAAGACATTTAAAGGGTGAACTTGGTTCTAAGAGTTTACAAATCATTCCAAAAACAGGGGAAGGATGCAGCACAGTTGCCCCCCTGTTCCAACACTGTGCCGAGCCAAAACCCACACACTGGGTCCTAAGATGTAGATTGTTTCAGTTGAGAGGTGCCCTGGTCCCAAAAAATTTCTCTGAGATGGGGAACTTGGTGGTGAACGACCCCCCCTGGTTCCGATGTAGCAATAAACACACTCAATTGACAGTAGTAAGAAACATCCAATTCTGTGACACCCAGATAACTTGAACCCAGTTGACATTGGGTAGGTGGTCCTTGAAACCCACCTAATTTTAGGGTTTTAGATGTTTTTTCCGGGCCTCCAAACCCATGTTCCCCTAAATGTAAGCGTTATCCCTTTATGACAGTATGATTCATTGATGACCATTGTCCTAGTTATACATGTGTGTAACAGGGTTATAGGAATAAAACTTTACCATGGTCCATTGTGATGTTTCCACCACAGGTTGTAAACCAAATTGTAAAGTCATCGTCGGCCTAACAGAGAAGAACCAAGATTCCACTTCGGGCACAAATTTCAAAACCAACAAAAAAGGCCCACAGGTAATCATTGTAATAATGGGGCTTCATTCTCCATTATAATGATAGATTACATCTCCTGGTACAATGCCTCTATTGCGCTGGACCTTTTAAATAGGATTATATAAAATCCCAGAGGAGGTTTCTTTTGTGGCCTCATCCATTCTTTCATTCGTTTATCGTTACAAACACTGCTGATGACTCTGGACCCTTTCGTTGGTAATTCCATTGAGAAACTGTGTTGATGAAAACCTTTCAATAGTTCAAATCAATTGTTAGCTTGTTGTTGGGGGCACATAAAACTCCAGGCCACGGAGGTCACCAAAAGTGCATTGGTCGGCGATCCTTTTGCCCTGTGCTGCGATTCACCAAAGATCGGGCGCATGATATCATGCATGTGTCCTTCCTGCTCAGGCTCCCGTAGTAGTTCACCATTTTTTCTTCCTTTTGCATGCAAGCGGCATTGTCTGCGGACACAATTTGGAAAGTAAAAATCCCGTGCTCCAGTCCGCATTCGTCGGCCGTCCCAATGCCCCCGCCCCCTGCTTGGGTACCACATGAAAAAAAACCCGTGGAAGCTGTCCCAAAAACCGATCGTGTGTGCACATCCCATCACAGACCCCTTGTTAAATTTACCTGGCCAATTCCATGCAAAGTCCAACTAAAGTCAAAAATGAACGGCAATCATTGAGGAGGAGGGAACTGTCTAAAGTACCAATTCAAAATGGAACGGAAATTCTTGATTGAGTTTTGTTCGGGACTGTTGAGTTTTTGACGTTTAGGTCCTGGGTTAGCGAAAAAAGCGATTTGTGTAAAACACTTAATTCACCTTGCAACTTGAACATTGGGGCATTGACAAGTTTAACGAGAAGGTACATTAAGCGTCCACGTAAGGCTCGAGGGACAGTTTGGGTTTCCCCCTGAAAATTTATCAGCAGCTAATATCTCCAGAATTATGGGGGATTATTACTAAGTGTCTGTAGCAACCTTCCATTGGTTCTGACGTTTGTACCGGGATCGCACGGATCGGCTTTTGCAGCCCTTGGCGCGGCTTCTGCGACGAAAATGGGTGGGAGCCGTCGTTACGATCCGACGGATTCGGCTGATGCGGAATTACATTTAAATTTGTGCATGGGAAACACTGCACTTACATTGAACCAGGAATCCGGCTGGTGAACTACGGCGGTGAACGTTGGGAGGAAGCGACACAAGACAGGAAACACCGTTTCAATCTTCGTGAATCGGGCAGATGTGACATTTCCGGTCGGACAATGCACTTTAGGGACAGGACAGGAAAGGTTAAGGAAACTGTGCCCCATATGTGAGAAAAGCGTCAGGTGAAACTTCCCCGACGTAAATAAATACGCTATTGCCTAAATCAGGGGGAGACCTGTTCGGATCCACAGGAGACCGGCCGAAAACAAGTTAAGATTTCATGGTGTTTTAAGGGATGAAAAACATTATACCTTGCTCTATACTACACAGTATAAAGTAATGGACCGTAGGTATTGCCAGAAATAACAATCGCAGCCCTCTCATGAGGGCCCTCACCGAAAGTTAAAAACCACAGGGAAAGAGGATGGTAAAGAATATGGTATAATCATAGATTTCGCGTGGGCGGGACTCCCCCACCCTTCCAGTCCCCTTTCCAATGTAACTGCTTAAAAAAGCCTATAGTGATTTTACCAATAAATGGTTTGTCGATTCCCCACTGATGTTTCTCTTGTGGGGGGGCTGACTGTACGTTTTCTTTCCAAGTTAATGGTCATTTTTGTTCTGAAAGGTCTTACCCCCGAAACCGATTCTTACCAAAATGAAGTGGCGGAGACTAATGTCTTTCGGTTATGTCTGATTGCCCCTCGGCTGAGGCCGGTTAGCTGCCCACAAACTACCCATGATACGTGTTCTCGCTCATAAGTAATTAGCTCAAGCAAATCCATTAGTTCCCAAAATTCCATCCAGTGAACCCTGCATAGTGCCCCCTAACAGGATGTATATAGTGGAACCAGACTGGAAGATTCCGTTCACAGTGGGAAGCATTGGAGGAAGCAGGGGGAATTTTGTTACAGCCGCAACCCCCCAAAGGAGTAACATTGTTGACAGCGTGCGTTCCATCAATGGAGGAGCAGGAAAACAGTAATAAGTGGGTAGCAATCCAGAATCGGGTCCGATAATCCTGTGCTGTGTTTGAGCAGTAAGGGTTTAGCGTATTACGCAGCGCACAAAGTAAGGGACAAGGGGGGGAGACGTGAGCAGAGAGAAAGAGCAGAAGACAGAACAAGTGCTGGTAGAATCACAACGGGCGGGATGACTGACAGGGGTGAAACCAAGGGCGCTCTTTGTTACCTTCCCGCTTTTGTGCAGGAGAACAGGAACATTTTGACATACCCACATTCAGCTGCGATGCCCGTTATTGCCTCTTCCCCTGCTGAGCAGGTGGGAAGCAGTAGCTCCTCCCCCCTCCCGGTGTGGCAAAACTGTCCGAGAACACCAAAGTGTCACCAACCCAAACTGAAGATTCATGAAGACTAACAATGGAGGGGAGGTAGCCATAGCAGCACTGAAGGTCATTGAGGGTTATAAGCAAAGAAAGAAAACTACTAATATATATTAGAATATATTATCTTACTATTATATATATATAATATCTTCATATATATAACTAACGCTAATAGGCCAAAAGTGGGTTTACATTCAAGAGCTATTGATTGTGTAAAAAAATCCAACACACAAAACCTTTATGTCCTTTTCATGTAATTTGTTTGGACAACCCTCTAAAGAGGGAGATCATGTAATTACCATTATCTGTCTTTCACAAGTCTCAAAACCACTCCGTAGGTAATTGCCTCTCACAGCGAAGGGACAAAGGGGATTCCTGATCAGTGCCCAAAAAGATAAACCAGTGCCAAAACCCACCAGGTAACTCATAACAAGTTCTCAAGGTTATACGGTGATGAAAAAAGAAACCTGTCCAATAAAGTCAACATTGGAAGGATAGGGGGGATTGGATTCTGAAATGATGAGGGATCAAGTCCATATCACCTAACCATTCAATTTATTTAGGTGGAAAAAGGGCATATAGGACTCTTCTTGAAGAGTTTGGGATGTCCCGGATGGACCTGGCTGAGGCAGTGCATTCCACAGAATTGACAGTTTCATAGTAAAAAAAAGCCCGTCGCCGATGTGATTAAACCTTGTGTTTCTGAAGGATCCAGTGCCCTGCCATTTTTAATTTTTGTTTTTCATCGGCACAACTCACCCATTTGTTAGGACCTTCATAGAGTTATTATAATATATACTAATCATGTTTTTACTATAAAAGGGGATCATTACATCATAATGGACAATGAGATGAGGTCCAACGATATCGCCTTCCCCCTCTCTTGTACAAATGACCTTTATCTATAACACGACCCATCATTACATACGTACTACACTATGGCAATAGCGATGCAAGCTTAGTCCCTCCCCACCTCCCGAACAAGACCTCTATATACGATACATGACCATCTACCTAATCACTACGACATAGAGGAGTCAATGCTACTCTCCTCCCCTACGCTGACAAGACCCTATATAGATACGACTGACCAATCACCATTCAGGACATTCACTACTGAAAGGGATGATGTCAGAGATTTATCTTCTCCCCCGTCCCGTGTAAATGACCTCTAATAGAGAAACCACATTGACCTCATCATTCACATCACTACTGACAATAGTGATGTAACACTTATCTCCCCCCCGCCGTAAAGTTCATATATGATAACACATGACCCGATCATCTACTCACTTATGGGAGCCAATAAGATGACGTCACAAGTATACAGCTACCCTCCCCACCATCTGGGCTGCTGTACAAAGTGCACTACTATACGAAACACGACCATTCATTAACTCCACTACCGAAATAGATAAGGGTTCACAGCTTATCTGACCTCCCCATCTGTACAATGTTGTCCTCTATTATAGATAACACTGACCCATCAACCTCACTATGACAATAGAGTTCACAGCTTATCTCCTCACCCCCCTGGACAAATGGACCTCTATAAGATAAAAATGACCATCATCTCCATACTGAGCAATAGATGAGGTCACAGCTTATCTCCTCCCCCTCCTGAGTACAATGGACCTATAATAGATAAACATGACCCATCATTATCTACTAATGAACAATAGAGATGATGTCACAGCTTATCTCCTCCTCCCTCTGTACAAGGTATCTATAGAAAACAATGACCCATCTATACATCACTACTGGACAGATAGATGATGTCAAAGCTTATCTCTCACCACTCCGGTAGGAATTGTCTCTATAAGATCAACAGCACCCCATCATCCATCCACATGACACTAGATGATGGTACAACAGCTCATCCCCCCCCATTCATGTAAAATCGACCTCGTATAGATACACCAGGACCCACATTACATCACTACTGACAAATAGGGATGATGTCACAGTTTCTCTCCCTCTCATGTACAAGACTCATACAGATAACCCACTTCTATCATTAAATCATCCTGCCCAAATTCGATGAGTCACAGCTTATCTCCTCCCCCTAGTACATGACCTTCTATACAGATAAACAGTCACCCATCATACCTCACTTTTGTAAATAGATGATGTTTTCACAAGCTTATCTCCTTCCCCCTCCCTGTCTACACAGGACCTCTATATAGATAACACTGGCACTCATACATCCCTATGACCATTCCCGAGTCACAGCTTATTCCTCCCCCGCCCTGGTACATGAACCTATATATAGAAAACCACTGACCCATCCTACATCATACTGAAAATAGATGATTCACCGCTATTCCTCCTCCCTGTTTTACAATGCCTCTATAAGATAACATGGACCATCTTACATCAACTACCGGACCAATAGCTTGAGGTCACAGCTTATTGCATCCGCCCCCTCCAGTGACAATGACCACTTGGGGATCATAAACCAAGGAGGGTCCGGAAAGATACTTAATTTCGATTCTCGATCTTTGGTTGGAAGGGGGAAATCGAAGGTGTTCGTTTTTACTGTCAAAAAAATCCACCACTCCTGTTTTGACCTTCCCTCTGGACCATCAGAACACTATGATGCTAATGTCTTCACCCGACCTGGGAGATTTAGACTAGGTCTTCACTTCTAAAAGCACAAAAGTATTATTTTATAAACTTTACTTTTTCCCCAGAAAAGGAAAAGGATGTTCCATATAGAAAGCTACCTATAATGTAACCGGAAGAAAGCTCAAAGGCACCGCAAAAGAGGCCTGGTAATATCACTTAATATTGATGGTTTTTACTGCGCCCAGTCTAACAAAAATCACTGGTCAAGATCTGTTCCCGTTTACAGGGACTCGTGTCGGTAGCCTTTTCCTCATGAGATCCCTGGGTGTATATATGAAGGGTTGTCTGCATGTTGACTCTCCACCCGCCACGATTAAAGGGGGAAAAGGGGCTAATTGAATGACTGCATTCAATGTAC
Source organism: Engystomops pustulosus (assembly GCA_019512145.1). Taxonomy (NCBI): domain Eukaryota; kingdom Metazoa; phylum Chordata; class Amphibia; order Anura; family Leptodactylidae; genus Engystomops; species Engystomops pustulosus. The sequence continues at coordinate 47,897 of WNYA01002024.1, forward strand.
TGGTGGCATTCTCTTGTTGTTTGAATGTGGTGGGGGTGCCAAGAACAACAAGGTGACCTTTTTCACATGTGCACACGCTCCAGTCTGCCAATGTCCTGAGTCCACATGTTCTTCTTGAGATGTTTGTCACTGGAACTCGACACCCGTGTTCCTAAGGATAAGGACAGGACCAACTTAGACGGTAGGACCATGTTAATGTTCATTGTTCCTAGTCATAGATGTTGACAAAGTGTGAGCAGGTTTATAGAAAGAAAACTCACATTGTTTATAGTTACGTACAAGGGCCTGTACCCCAATCCGGTAGGTAATGCATCCTCAAACAGAGAAGGGACAAGATTCCACTCATTTGCCCCCAACATAACTACGCGCACACCCACCAGGTAAATCATGAATATAATGGGCATTACAGTACATCCATACTGATACAGCTGAGTCACAGCTTATCTCTCCCCCTCCCTGTACAAAGGACCTCTATATAGATAAAAAAACTGACCCAATCAGTACATCCACTATGACAGAAGATTGATGTCACCAGCTACTTTTCTCCCCCTCTGTACAATGACATAGATATAGATAACAAATGGACCCATCATACATCACGTGTACGAAAATAGATGATGTCCACAGCTTACTCCTCCCCCTAGACAATTTCCCTTTTCCCTTTTTTTGAATAGATAAACCATGACATATACATCACGACGGACTAATAGGAGTCACGTCTCTCCTTCCTCCTGTACATATGCTCTATAGTAGTACACTGAAACAATCATTAAATAACTATGACATAGATGATTGTTAACAGCTCATCTCCCCCTCCTGTGACAAGAACCTCTACTACGCTAACATGCCCATCATTACATCACTACCAGAAAACAATAGATGAGTCACCGTTATCCCTCCCCTCCTGAAATGTGACTTCTAAGAAAACACTGAACCCATTACATCACTACTGAAAACAATAGATGCTGTCAAAGGCCTTATTCTCCCCCCATATATACAGGATAGGAGTAGTAGTACTGTGCAGTGCCCATATATACAGGATAGGAGGAGTAGTATTACTACTAGTTTACTTTTTCCAAATAACCTTCAATGAGACGTGCACGGCAGGAGGACTATACGTACCTAATCCTAAAGAGAGCCTATGTCAATCCCATCTCAGACATTTTTCGTATATCTACAGATCCTATCCCTGATAGGCAGAAAACCTTCTTTATATGTAACAAATTACCTCAATGTCCAGTAGATGGCAGTGTCAAATCAGGGTCAATACCTAAAACAACCATAAGAGTGCAGCAAACCAATAGTTAATATTTTCTTATTATTAACCTAAACAAAATAAAATTTAAAAAATGTATATATTTATGGGGGGGGGGGGGTTCTGTCGTCTGCTTTGTGCAGTCTCTGTAGGATCGATCTCTGTGGTTCCCTACAGATAATGACCCCCAATGGTCATCTGTAATATTTGGGAGCACTAGGCAACAGGTGTTCAGTTTCCTCCCAGAAAGGGGCGCTCTTACTAGCCAATCTATGCTTCAGCTAATACATAGGGGTCCTGCTTGTTACTTACTCCTCTCTGGGGCTGCACCAAGCCCTATAGATTTACAGGATAGTAGATATTGACCCCCACCTATACACATCCTGATCCCATGATGCTCAGTGGGGAACGCACTTACTCGTTAGTCAAGGTGACATCTGTTAGTATGAGGTCTGGTATAAGCTGGTGGGGCCTGGTGTACAGTGTATTACATATCCAGGGGAAGGCCCCTGACCTGTGTCCATAGCTTGAGGTCACTGCGCTATAGGTCTGCAGTCATGTGATGGAATAATAATTAACCTGCTAATATGGAGGTCACCACTGGGATAAAGCTCTTATGGTAGATGCACATGGTCAGGATATACAGCAGATTTTCAGTAAATCCACTGGATATTCAAAGAAATGTATCTATTCATCTATTGTCAGTAGTGATGTAATGATGGGTCAGTGTTATCTATATAGAGGTCATTGTACAGGGAGGGGGAGGAGATAAGCTGTGACATCATCTATTGTCAGTAGTGATGTAATGATGAGTCAGTGTTATCTATATAGAGGTCATTGTACAGGGAGGGGGAGGAGATAAGCAGTGACATCATCTATTGTCAGTAGTGATGTAATGATGGGTCAGTGTTATCTATATAGAGGTCATTGTAGAGGGAGAGGGAGGAGATAGTGTTATCTATATAGAGGTCATTGTACAGGGAGGAG
>WNYA01002025.1:0-51780 GCA_019512145.1 Engystomops pustulosus
TATAGAGGATGTGTCTCCTGTGTGGTGTAGTATATAGAGGATGTGTCGGCTCCTCTATGTGGTGAAGTATAACTCTAACTCTTTCACCTTATTAGATGATCCTAGAGGCTTCAGGTTGATTGTGCGGAAGGCTCCTTCCCTCTGCCAGTCTTTTGGCTCCTCCAGTAGGTACACCACATTGACAGAGCAGGTATTCTCATCTCTGGCCAGAAAGTTGTAGATATTCTGTAGAATTCGGGGCGGCAGAGCGTCCATCACTAAGTACACCATGTGACATGACGGGTCTTCCACTGCCGCAGCCAAGGCTTCAGCCGGATCGGCACCAGAATCACAGGTGAGTGTCCGGATCCATGAAATGGCCTGGTTGGCGGTCTCTGGGGTCCACGTCACTGTGCGGTCACACCACTTGCTGACCTAAAAGGAAGTAGTTCAAGTATGTTCAGATACTTACCCGCATCCTGGTGGTGTCGGAGCCCTAGATTCACCAAGTCAACACTTAAGGACTTGGTTTTAGGAATTCTGGACTGACATAAGGAAAAAATAAATTGTTCTTATGCTGCTATGGATCCCAGTTCTAGCATTGTGGCTGCTGTATGTTCATTGGATGGGTCACCCCTTGGCCAATCAGTGTCCTCAGTGGACAGAAGCCATGTGAGCAGACAGCAGCCACAACTTTGGAAACAGGAACTGGAGCAGGGAAAGTATGGTTAATTTTTTCCCTCAGAATCTCGGAATACGCCTTTTAGAACAGATTAAAAAAAATTCATTCTTTCATCAATTTAGCCCTCATGAGGGCTGGTTTTATGCGGAATAAGTTTTATTTTTCATGGTACCAATATGGAATACATACGGTATATTTGTTTTTCAGGCTTCAGTTTTGATGCACATTACTGTAATGTGTGATATTCAGAGAGCCATACATATCTTTACTTTTATTAAGATGTCTGGGGACTTGTTTTTTCTGGGTCAGGATGTAGTTATGATCACCGTATGTAGTAGTCATTTGACTTTTTGATCACTATTTATATTTTTTCTTTTAGAGGGGAGATTTTTACTCTTTTTTTCTATTTTTAACCTTTTTTTTATTGTTTATGGCCTGCAGTTTACAGAACAAATAATATTTTTGACTGTATTCAGACAGGGCAAAACCAGTTTTTTTTTTTTTTTTTTAAAGATATGATAACTGTTTATAAATGTATCCTTTTTTGGACAGATATGGATATGTAAAAAAAATATTATTTATGCAACTCCATGTACTGCTTTGAAAAAATGACTTTTTATGTGTAGTATTTTAAGGCTTCACACATTCAGTTTTTTAGATGCATTTTTTAAAGCCAAAAACATGTGTGGATCATAATGGGTGAGAAGATATCATTGAGAGGAGCTGCTCCTCCTCTTTCTTTTTACTCCAGAATTGGGCATCAAAAACTGCATCTGAAAAACTGAACGTGTGAACGCAGCCTAAATCTGCAGCATATGAATTAATGCTGCAGATTTTTTTTATTTCAACCTGATATAACAGTCTGTGCCCCTGCCCACCAATCCGCAGGTAATTCAGGGACGAAAACTGCTCTTAATTCTAGGTAATACACGTGGATTTATTACAATTTTGGGTATGGACCTTGCTGAGCGTCCTCTGAAGATTTCTTCAATTGTAAGAATTTAGAATCCTGAGGGCGCGTTCACACGTTGCATTTTGGTCGCGTTTTCATTGCGTTTGAAATGCATATACAACAGCTGATGAGAGGTGATTTGCCTAATTACATTACCGTTTACGTTTGTAAACGCAATGTTAACACATGTGTTAACATCGTGTTTACGATGCGTTTTGTAAACGGAAATGTTAACAGTGATGTAATTAGCCTCCTCAGCTGTTGTATATGCGTTTCAAACGCAATGAAAACGCAGGTCAAAACGCAACGTGTGAACGCACCCTTAACCTCAGCTGCACAACAACCTGGTGGCCGAGTGGTCGCCACAATCCTGCTGATGGTTTCCATTCAATAGGGATGTCTATGGTCACCCACCTCGTCAGACACGTAGATGACATTGAACGATGATGCTCTCAAGCCGTTGACCAGGTTGTGCAGAGCTTTGGAGACGTAATCCTTCAGGAGGTTTAACTTCACGGGGTCTCCATCCAAGGCGCCCAACACGAACGTCACCGCTCCATGATGGTTTCCAGGACATCGGGAACAGAAACAGCTGGGATGGTGGAGACTGGACATGTCTCGTGTGTGTGTGTCTCCTGGTGAGAGCGCAGGAAGTCTTGTCATGTCTCGTCTCTATGAGCGTCAGAAACCCAACAACTAACAAAACATACCGCCCCTCCTCTCTACTACACAAAGATGGGTATCACGTAGCACATGGGGCAATACTAGGTTACAGAGTTAATATTTGGATACGGTAACCTGGACACGTTATTACAGGATGTCTGAAATATAGCGCCCCTGGTGGTGGGAAGTAAAAACGCATGCTCTACATCCCTATCGCATCCCAAGGACCCCCAGTCTATGTAGATCGGTGGTGCACTTGTACCAGACATATCTATAAAGAACATTATACAGCTATTCAAAACACTGCAGTTTACCTGCAGCGCCCCCGCAGTATCATATGGGTATTACACATTTTTACAATTGAGATTAATGTAAAGTATGGACATTTGGGGTCCTCCAAAAAGAGTCTGTCTATGGAATAATAGACGAGAGTCTTGATCGGACGTTACCCAACTCTTAAAGTTTTTTTTTTCATGCACTATTAAGGGGATAAGTAGTCGGGGGTTTTGTCATCGAGACCCACTTATCATGAGAATGGAGTGTAGTAATAGTAATAGTAATGCAGTAATACCTCCGCCAGACCCCTACGGGACAATGAGGCAGCGTGGGGACCCCTGTTATCGTTAACGCTGTCCGTCCCTTTAACGAGCAGCCACTTAACTCCTTATCTACATGTAAAAATTGAGTATTCAATACCGAATATCCAATTTAAAACTACAAACGTGGCGCAGAAGCGAGATTGTCAGTTTAATGACCCAATTATCACACAAGAAACCTAAAACGTTGCCCCAAATGTACAGCGTTCACTTACCTGCTCACCTGCTGGCAGTTCTGTCCGCCGGCGCTAGGACCCTGGACATGTGCTCTGTGTACTAATCTATGTTTACGGTGACACCATGGCAGCCGCATCTACCATTACTAGTAATAGGGGGCACTACCATCTGACGGCTCTGTTTATCATAGACATTGTAAAGTGAAAAAACGAATAAAAAAATGATATCATTCTTATAATCATCGGATACTCGTAGCTTCGGTTGTTTTAATTGTAATTTATTAAAATCGGCCATTTATGATGCGTAGTGTTTAGGAATTCACCAGGGTCTGGGATGGATGTGACACGCTATTATGAAGGATGTAAATTCTTTATCTGTGCTATAAGTTTATGCGACTTATATTTTTTTCTAGATAAGTTAGTGTGACCACCCCCAATGTTTACAGATGGTCGCGTCCGCTCACGCTGAGATTCTCGCGAGAGTTCGCCGCTCCTCCAGCCAATCAGCGGCGGCAGAGCTCTTCTGGCGGAAGGTGACATTGCTCCGGTGTCATGGCGTCGCTGGTGCGGCTCGGGGGAGCGCTCAGGGCTGGGAGTCGTCTCTTTAGCGGAGTGGTGAAGAGGAGGACCGGGGTGCGCAAGTGAGTGATAGCAGTAATGAAGGCGCCGCAGAGAATTCTGGGTAATGATGTCCTTAAAGGAGATTTCCCATCAAAATCCCTCATGATAAACAAGGAAATCTTCTTTTATTTGCTATCAATGGTCTTCTTCCTTCTTAAATCAACTTTAATAATTATTCTAGCGAACCAGAAGTGCTCTGGGGTGTTACCAGAGCACCCACATGCTGCATATTCACAGGCTGTTACACTGTCTCCCCTTCCCACATCAGCACAGTGTAACAGCCTGTGAATATACAGCATGTGGGTGCTGTGGTAACACCCCCAGAGCACTTCTGACTCATTATCATAATTATAAAAGTTGATTTTAGAAGGAAGGAGCCAGGAGTGCTCTGGGGTGTTACCAGAGCACCCACATACTGGAGATTCACAGGCTGTTACACTGTCTCCCCTTCCCACATCAGCCCAGTGTAACAGCCTGTGAATCTGCAGCATGTGGGTGCTCTGGTAACACCCCCAGAGCACTTCTGGCTCATTAGCATAATTATAAAAGCTGATTTTAGAAGGAAGGAGACCATTAATAACAAATGTCACAGTGCCTGGATCTATGAATAAGTGTCCCTGGTTTATCAGGAAGTATTTTCATGGTAGATTTCTTTTAAATGGGGGCTCCATAAGTGCCGTCCTCCTATAAAGCAACTTTCCAATACACTATGTGTATTAATTGCTCTTATGTTTTCAGATCTCTGCTTGCTGTCAGTGAATGGAATCCCAGAGTCAGGAGTTTTATCTTATTAGGTGGAAATCAGGGAACTTTGTGATGTAATTTTTGTGAATATGCCTCATATATGTATATTATATACATGGGGAGGGGTTACTGACTGCAAGCAGAGATCTTGGAAATGGAGGAATAGGACACACAAGCAGACTTGTCACGCTGACCCCTGTCCATCTGATCCTGCAGTAACTTTTTTTCTTCCTTCTGATTGATGGGAGATCTGAATACTTGGGGCTTGTCTGTAGTCTGTTACCATGGAGACGTGTGTATTGGAGCTGGATACATAGAATAGTAGAATTTTTTTAATCCATTCTGTTGCTTCATTTCGGATTCCCCCTTCTGATATTTTGTCTTTCTTCTTGTCCTCCAGTGCCGGGGGTGAGGTGCACATAGAGCCGCGCTACAGACAGATGGTGGAAACCACCAAGTCCCAGCACATCAAGGCCGAGCTGCTGGGGGGCTTCATGTGGTTCTGGATTCTTTGGCATTTTTGGCATGAACCGGACGCGGTTTTTGTGAGTATTTGCTGTTTCTTCTCAAGATGGTTCTAAGAGGCTCCAGAGATTGGACAGGATTAGAACACGCGTTACAGTGCCCCCTCTCTCTCCAGGATGTGTGTGGTATTGCAGGTCACCTCTGAAATACCAGACACCAGTGCCACTGTTTTATAGAGAAAGCTGCTATATTTTCCTCTCTAGCTACACACAGATCTTTTTCTTAATCTGTTCTGATCTCATATAACCCAAAATGTCAGAGCTGATGCAGAGCTCCAAATCCCCTGCATCGATGTGTAGCCACATAAGATCCTTCTCACCCACTCATGGGCTACACTAAAAGTTGTCCCTATAACTTTCCCCATTGTATAGAGCACCCTTATCTTCTCCATCTCTAGATTTTAGAAATTTCACTTGGCTGTTGACTACATGTCCCATGATGCCTTGCATTGGCCGTACATAGGAAGCTAATAAATGATGCAGAAATCGCTGTCATACAGATCACTCTGAATTATGAAGGCGCGAGGGAGGGGCGCTCCTAAGGCGCGAGGGAGGGGCGTGAGGGAGGCGGAGAGCCGGGCCTAAGGCATAGAATCGGCTGCAGCCTGTGCCTTGTGCAGCTCCTGGACACTTACAGACTCCTTCTTATAGTAGATCCTATAGGGCTTAGAGTTTCCCCATCAATAATTTTTTTTTTCTAGGGTCACTTTCCCTACCCAGACCCCTCACAGTGGACCGACGAGGAGCTGGGAATCCCCCCTGAGGATGAAGAGTGAAGCTCTCCACAGTAAGACATAGGTGTTCCGATATTTGGGGAAAACTTCTTGCAGGGGCGACTTTTGTATAAACATTTAAAACAAAATATGGGCTCCAAGGTTCCCGGGGGGGGGGGTGGGGGGGGGGGGGGGGGCGGTTTCTTGGGCTTTTGAAAGTAGTGGCGACAAGTATTTGGGCCTCTTGGGTCACATCCAATGGAGAGCAGTGGACTGGCTCAGGTCACGGCAAAATGTACCTGATGTTTTTACTTCCTCCCGACCAATGTGTCAGAGAGCGTGACTCTCCCCCTGCAGCCTCTAAAAGTGACTCCTCTCAGGCTCTGGTATGAGGTATGGGCAGATTTATCAAGTGTCTGAAAGTCAGAATATTTCCAATGGCCCATGGCAACCAATCAACTCCCCTTTAAAATATTCATGAGCACTGTAAATGAAAGCTGAGCTTGTATTGGTTGCCATGGGCAACTGGAAACATTCTGATTTCAACTGCTGATAAATCTGCCCCAATGTATGAATATAGAAAATAATTATGTGGACGTCACCACAGGATCAGTATCAAGTGTTGTGTATATAGTATTCCCAGCTTCTTTCTCTATATCGGGGTGATCCCTGATTGGGTAACCTGTTATAAATGGCGTCATTTATGGCCGGATCACAGCCCCCATAAAGGTCTACGGCACTCGGTCACAGTGTCCTATGGAAAGGGACGGGATGAGCAGCGCTCAATCCCCTCCCTTCTCCTCCCGGGCCTGTGCGGCACCGTGACACTGGCAGTGTGAATGAGGCCGTGTGTGTTTCTGCTTTTATGTTTTTTTATTTTCTGTGTTTCGTATTATCCTAGTTTGCTGAATTTGCTATATACGTGTTCGTACAATTTCTCTTCTCTTCCTCCGTAGTTTTTGTTTCTTTTAGATATCCCCTTTCTCCTCTTATGTTACCAAAAACCTTCTAAAGACCTGGAATGCATCCAAATGTTACATATAATGTACAAGAAGACAATGGGGCAGATTTACTTACCCGGTCCTGTCGCGATGCAGCGGCGCGTTCTGTGTGGAGGATTCGGGTCTTCCGCCAATTCACTAAGGTAGTTCCCCCAATGTCCACCAGGTGTCGCTGCTGCGCTGAATGCACTGAAGTTCACCAAGCCGGGCCGAGTGCAGGTAAGTGCGTGTCCAGCGACACTTTTTATTTTATTTATTTATTTTAATACGGCGTTTTTTCCGAATCCGTCGCGTTTTCTTATGCCCACGCCCCCCCCCCCATTTCCGTCGCTGCAACCGGCTCGGGGAGGTAACTATATCACCTATCACTCACAGTCGAGAGCTGAATCGGAATGATCTAGAAATTATAAAGGGTTATGGTGCCCAACAGAACTTAGTGTTTTTTAAAAAAATTTTACTTATTTTTTTTTTTTTTTTTTTTTTTTTTTTTTTTTTTTTTTAACACTGAGATACAATCTACACGTTGTTTTCGGCGTCTGTTCTCCTTTATTCCATCTGGTATATTGTATATAACACTTGGATGCATTCCAGGTCTTTAAAGTTTTGATCTCCTATAATGGAGGAAGGTGTGGGGGGGTGGGCGTCCAAAAGGAACAAAACTACAGAGGAGAGTATGATTAATTTCTATGAAACAACGTGTAGAAAATTCAAGAACAGTTCTCGACCTCGCACTTAATCGCTCAACGAGAAATCAGAGTGCAGGTGCGGAGATGCCTTCTATTCCAACCGCTTAGATAGTGGTCCTGTGGTGGCGGCCGCAATTATTTTCTAAAATAGACTCTTCTCTGCTCAACAGGTGTATTTTTCAGACTATAAGGTGCACAAAAAAAATCTTTTTGAATTGATCAGAAATCAAAAGTGCGCCTTATAGACCGGTGCGCCTTATATATGAAACGTACTGTACAGACATGTACTGCCTTGAACTGTGCACATTCGCCACCTGCTGGTCACTTATTGCGTTGCGCCTTATAATCTGGTATGCCTTATAGAGATCCTAGACGTTTTGAAGGCATTTGTATTGATGGTGCGCCTTAAATCTGGTGCGCCTTCATAGTCCGCAAATAACGGTTTTAGATAACTGGCGGGAGGGGATTCTAGAAGGACATTTTCCTCATGTCAGGTCCCCGCCCGTGTTCAGTCCAAAATACGTTCACCATACATCAGCCATGACGCGTAAAGGAGAATTCCCTTTGCATTAGGTTTGTCTATGGGGGGAGTCATTGGTGGGTATGTGTAATATAACGCTGGTCTTTCCCTCGCAGGTGCATCCGCTCTCCCCTAGGAGCGTTCCGTCGAGATCCTTGTAAATAACGTGAACTCTATTTATGTATCTTGTGTCTTTTCTTTTTCTTCATTTCATAATAACTCGTTCCGGTCGTTCCGAAATACTGGCAGCCGCCTTAGTGTGAGCAGTTTCTACTCTCTTCCTGTTCCTCCGAGTGAATCTCGTCTATTCATTCCGACTTTACTTTAGTGTTAAAAAGTGCACAAAAGTTAAAAGCTTCGCTCCGGATCATTTATTTCAAGACCTCAACAGGTCGTAGGACGAGAAGAAGACCTGCCGCCCGAGCTGACAATCTAAGGTTTACCGAAGGTCACGTCCAACCAGGAGGACAGCAGCTCCGATCCCTGACACGTGTAGTATCTCCAGCGCGACTCTTGAAAGTAGAGCAGAGTTTGTAATTTTCAGGTTAAAGAAATTTTATTGGGGCGTGACTAGGAATTTTGGCAAAGAAAGACCGGTCTTTACCGTCCATGAGGTTCTAGTCACTAACTTTGTATCGAAAGCTCAAGATCGCGGTTCCACAAACACAAACTTGGATGTGGCCCATCGGAAGATTTTTTCCAAAAGAAGAAAGAAGGCCCCGCGAAAGCCAGGCATTGCTCCCCCTTCACCCTGTTGCCGAGCTTTGTTGCCTTTTTCTCCTGATTGTACCACCACAGTTTTATCTTAAAGGGCATTTACCACCAGGATGAAGGATTGTTTCAATGAGCCTGAGGGGCTTCAAGCTCCAGAGTTTTAATGAGCCTGAAGCACCTTAGGCTCATTTGCATGGCATTCTTTCATCCTGGTGGTAGATGTCCTTTAACGCCTTGCGGTAGAGGACAACGACTGGGGTTTGTTGCAGGTGAGGACCATAATCTGTCAAAAACATATATCCGAAAATATTATTTAGCTTGGTTTTACTTGTACCTAACGTTCACGTTGACCAACGTAGAGCAGCTTCTACAGGAGAAGGTAGTCCCTGGCTGGGTTTTGCCCGTTCTTTTTCCCCATGTAAGGACCTACATACAAATATGTGGTTGTTTTTTGGGGGGCTGGTGCTGTAATTATGTACTGGCATCTGGTTGTGGTGCTGTAGTTATATACTGAGCATGGTTGTGGTGCTGTAGTTATATACTGAGCATGGTTCTGGTGCTCTAGTTATGCATAGAGCTTGGTTCTGGTACTGTAGTTACTGTATCCATTGAGCATGGTTCTGCATCTGTAGAGTAGCACATAGCCTGATTCTGGTGCTGTAGTTAATTATTCACGGAGCTATTATAATTCTTTGTTCCTTCTTATTGTTTTTATAGTAAAAGCTCAGCAATGATCCAAGCGGACAGACTCGGGTCTGAAATGGTTTGACCGCATGCAGCACACAGGATCGTGGAGCACATGCAGCACACAGGACCTTGCATTCAAAATCACCAACCCAGTCCTTCGACTGGTCATTGTAGATGCTGGGGAGATAAAAAATGTAATGGGGCAACTCCTTTTAATACAGAGGAAGGGGAGTTTCATTCAGTACCATCGATAGCAACTGGCTGCAGTAGGAGAAAGGTTTCATGGGAATCTCATTGCCCCTGGTTATGGTTAACAACTAGACAACATTTTACTCCTCACACCAGTAATAAAGGGTTAAATGTCCTTTCACTATCACCAAAAATGATCTGCCATTGAGGCACTGTACCTTAAGTACAACTTTTTTTATATATATATATATATATATATGACCTGCTAATGAGTCAACTTCTGAAGAGAAGAGTCATGTTACCTCCAGGCTGCCAGTGAACCCCGCCTCCTCCTTTTGATTGACAGCTCTTTGTCTCTTCAGATCCTGAGCTGACAGGAAGTCCTCTTCCTTTGCTTTCCATCTCACATGTGTTGGGAATTTTAGCACTGGGTTGGAAACTGCAGATGTTATCACCATTTTAACCCACGAATAGGGCCGGAGTACAACACATTGGGCGACCAACATAGAGAAGGCAGAAAAAGTTTTGAGGGAAATTTTAACTCCTCTGGCGCTTGCGTCCAATATATATCACTGGGCATGTAACTTCGCCGGCTAGGGGTGTACTCCTTCCCCGATGATGCTCCCCCACCCACCGTTTTTTCCGTAACGACCTGTAGAAAAAAATTAACTGTTATTGAACCCTCCACTAATATGTGGAGAATCCAGCTGTCTAAATCCACAACCTCTATTTTCTGTCCTCCGTGCTCCCTAGAAAACTGGTTCTCCTCCCTCTATTAGCGAGTTCTCCTAACAACTAAAGGATGCTTTATTATTTCATTATTAGCATCCCCTATCCCTAAGTCACAGGTTTGGAACGCTTTTCCCCCAATAGTTGTTTAGGTTCTTTAGGCGATTATTAACACTGTATCATAAAGAGGCACACAAGCCAGCAGCTAGAGAGTCAGCCGTGACTTTTAACTCATCTGGGATGGCCCGCTGATGTCTAAAGTCCCGAGGTCTGCAGCTTTCAACTGCTCCCGCCGGGGGCAGGACCTCATGTCCCCCAGGGGTCTTTTATGACCTCATGGGGGAAATATATTAAGTAAAAACACAAACACAAAAAAATTAGCAAATATTTATAAAAATGCAATGACATTTCCCCATATAAAAAAAAAAAAACAAAAACCCCGCCCTGCTACACTACAAAAAAGCATCGCCATAGTCGCCCTGTTTGCCCGGACCTATATATACGTAGTATATCAAACGACCGATAACAAATCAGAATTTATTAATATGTTCATTTTGATTACGGTAATTTGAAAATTTAAAAAAAAAAAAGTATTATAGGTTAAAAAAAAATAATTTTTCCACTTTTAACCCAAATAAAATTAAAAAAAAAAAGTTTAAAGTTTTTTTTTATCACTTTAACTATCTATGTGTCCTGAAAAAAAAAGCACTCGCAAAAAATTTAAGGTAACATGCAAAAAAAAAAGTTATGGCCCTAAAAACTGCGCGTTACGAAAATTCACTAAAAATTGCCCCGGTCACTAAAGCCTTTCAGGGCGCGTCACTAGCGAGGGGTTAAAAAATGAGTCCCCAAGTCCTGGATACTCTGACGTCTCTGTCACGGTCGGTTCCTATAAGGAGGACAATTGAAGGTCCTATTTTTCTCTCCGATTGGCTGTTGATATTTGGGTGTTCTCTGACAATGATGTGCCAGATTTATTATTAACCAGAAATTGTTCATTTGAAGTAAATAAAAACTAGGAAGTGTATGTGACTTTCCCCCTGAATTTTTGTCTTTCTTCTTGTCCTCCAGTGCCGGGGTAGGTGCACATAGAGCCGCCTACAGCAGATGGTGGAAACCACCAAGTCCCAGCACATCAAGGCCGAGCTGCTGGGGGCTTCATGTGTTCTGGATTCTTTGGCATTTTTGGCATGAACCGGACGCGGTTTTTGTGAGTATTTGCGTTTTTCTTCTTCTCAGATGGTTCTAAGAGGGCTCCAGAGATTGGACAGGATTAGAACACGCGTTCCAGTGCCCCTCTCTCTCTCCAGGATGTGTGTGTATTGCAGGTCACCTCTGAAATACCAGACACCATTGCCACTGTTTATAGAGAAAGCTGCTATATTTCCTCTCACTACAAGCTCTTTTCTTAATCTGTTCTGATCTCATATAACCCAAAATGTCAGAGCTGATGCAGAGCTCCAAATCCCCTGCATCGATGTGTAGCCCATAAGATCCTTCCACCCACTCAGGGGCTCACAAAAGTTGTCCCTATACTTTCCCCATTGTATAGAGCACCCTTCTTCTCCATCTCTAGATTTAGAAATTTCACTTGGGTTGACTACATGTCCATGATGCCTTGCATTGGCCGTACATAGGAAGCTAATAAATGATGCAGAAATCGCTGTCATACAGATCACTGAATTATGAGCGCTCCTAGGGGTGAGGGAGGGGCCGGACCTGTTTAGGGGGGACCTGGGTAAGGGAGGGGCGACCTAGGGGGTGAGGAGGGGCGGACCTAGGGTGAGGAGGGGGGGGGTGGAGCGGAGGGGCGGCGAGGGCGCTCTAAGGGGGTGAGGGAGGGGCGGCGAGGCGCTCCTAAGGGGTGAGGGAGGGGCGGCGAGGCGCTACCTAAGGGGTGAGGGGAGGCGGCGAGCGAGAGCTAGGCGGCTGGACACGGGTAGGGAGCGGGGCGGGCGAGGCGCTCCTAAGGGGTGAGGAGTGGCGGCGATCGGGACTAAGGTCTACGAATCGCTCCGGCGTGTGCCTTGTTGCGCTCCTGACACTTGAACGCCTACTCTTAGTAGATCCTATAGGCTTATAGTTTTCACCCATCATAATTTTTTATATTATTTTTTTCATAGGTCACTTAACCACCCAGACCCCACAGTGGACACCGATAGGAAGCTGGGAATCCCCCTGAGGATGAAAGAGTGAAGCTCTACTACAGTAAAATAGGCGTTCCGATATTTGGGAAAAACTTCTTGCAGGGCGGCTTTTGTATAACATTTAAAACGAAAATATGGCTCCAAGTTCCACGGGGGGGGGGGGAGGGGGGGCGGTGGATTTCTGGGGCTTTAAGAAGTGGCGACAAGTACTTGTGTATTTGGGCCTCTTGGGTCACATCCAGATGGAGAGCAGTGGACTGGCTCAGTGGTCAAGGGCAAAATGTACATGATGTCATTACTCCCGATCCACTGGTTGTCAGAGAGCGGTGGCTCTCCCCCTGCAGCCTCTAAAAGTGACTCCTCTCAGGCTCTTGTATGAGATAATGTATGCATATAGAAAAGAATTATGTGGACGCCACCACAGGATCAGTAGCAAGTGTTGTGTGTATAGTATTCAATAAAAAAAAATGGAGTAAAAAGTAAGAACCAGGGCGCTGACTGGTGTATAGGACGCAGTGGGAATGGGATTATTTTCGTACTGGAGATTGTAGGCAACGATTGGATAGACTGGATAAAATGCGCTTCATACTCCACAGTTTGAAGGCAGTACAGTGCGTTTCGGCTCCGGACTGATATCTTTGTATTCATCTAATGTGTCCAGTCTGAAGCTGAAAACCTTTGTACTGCCCTTTTTTATCACGCAGCTTCTTTCTCTATATCGGGGTGATCCCTGATTGGGTAACCTGTTAAAAATGGCGTCATTTGTGGCCGGATCACAGCCCCCATAAAGGTCTACGGCACTCGGTCACAGTGCCCTATGAAAAGGGGACGGGGTGAGCAGCGCTTAATCCTCCTCCCTTCTCCTCCCGGGCCTGTGCCGGCACACGTGAGCACATGGCAGTGTGAATGAGGCCGTGTGTGTTTCTGCTTTTATGTTTTTTTATTTTCTTGTTGTTCGTATTAGTCCGTAGTTGCTGAATTTGCTATACGTGTTCTGTACAATTTCTCTTCTTTCCTCCGTAGTTTTTGTTTCTTTTAGATATCCCCTTTCCTCCTCTTATGTTACCAAAAACCTTCTAAAGACCTGGAATCCTTCCAAATGTTACATATAATGTACGAGATGGAATCTACAAGAAGACTGATCGGTGTATAAAGAACAACAAATTGATGGACTGAATATACAGGCAGTCCCCTACTTAAGGACACCCGACTTACAGACAACCCATAGTTACAGACGGACCCCTCTTCCCACTGTGACCTCTGGTGACCTCTCTGGATGTTACTATAGGCCCAGGCTGCAACGATCAGCTGTAAGGTGTCTGTAATGAAGCTTTATTCATAATCCTTGGTCCCATTACAGCAAAAATTTTAAAACTCCAATTGTCACCGGGGCAAAAGAAAAAAAATTGTCTAGAACTTCAATTATAAAATATACAGTTTCGACTTACATACAAATTCAACTTAAGAACAAACCTCCGGACCCTATCTTGTACGTAACCCGGGGACTGCCTGTAATACAACAAATGTACAGATTAGAACCAGTGTATATTCGGTGTCGCGCCATTCGTTGTGGCCTGGTGTCTGTATATCGGACACAGCCGGAGACCGTGGGGAGAAAGAGGTTTATGACGTCTTCTGCCGCCTCCTCTCTTCACTGCAAAGCCCATTTGCCCCCCCACAGGTGTTTGTTTTTTTTGCCCTGTAACTGAGGCTCTCATAGATCCCTCTTTACACAATAATTGTAAACTTCTTACATATTGGTCACACACTGGGTGATTCCTTTATAGCTGTCATTTTGAGTTCATTTGAAAATTAATTGAAAAAATCCTTTTAAAGGGGTTGTCCGAGACTTTATAAAAAAAAAAAAAAAAGAGAGAGGCTGCCGTGAGGGGGCTGCTTAAAAAAATAATAAACATGTACTTGCCTCCCTCCTACCACCGGGTGTCCCGCGCTGCTATTGCTCCGGTCCGTGCCCCATGTACACAAACATGGCCATAGAAGCGGCGCTGCATTCCAATTCTGGCTGGACCCGACGAACACCCACCCTCCCCGCATATACAATGCTGTGAATAGGGACGGGTGGGCATGGCCGGCTGGAAGCTGAATGAACGGGCCGGACACCCAGAGGGCGCCGGTACATAAGTACAGGCGGTCCCCTGCTTAAGAACACCTGACTTACAGATAACCCCTAGTTACAAACGGACCTCTGATAATTGTTAATTTACTGTACTTTAGTCTTAGACTACAATAAACAGCAATTAAAGGGAACCTACCACCACGATTCTACCTATAAAGGTAGGTGGATGAGCTATAGCCTGCACCCATTCCTGCCCTACACCTGTGCACTAGCTATACCCTGCACCCATTCCTGCCTACACCTGTGCACTAGTTATAGCTTTCACAGTTAATTCACCAGTTAACCTTTTAGGTTCTGATTTATTGCAGGCCTTACAGGCAAACATTTGGGCTTAGTAGCCGGAATACCTGATAAAAAACGGTGTAAAATTCTAGCATTATTACATATGCCTGTCCCCAATATCCCATATTTGATGATGAGGCATTACAGGATGTACACGATGAACTATGGTCAGAATCAAAAACCCACATTGGTCATATGCCCCCAGTAATGTACCAATTAAAACCCAGTGCAAAACCCCCACAGATTAAGCAATTTCCACTAAGTGCAGCCCAGGGGGAAGCGATAGGGAAAATATTAACAATCTCATTGCCTCTGGGGCAATAAAACTCACTAAGTCAGTTGCCAACACCTCATTATTCCCAGTAAAGAAAAAGGGAGAACCTTTTACGTACCGGACGGTGCATGCCCAAAGGGTGTTGACACATGGCGTTTTTAGGCCTTTTTTGGGCCGTTTTTAGTAGTGCGTTTTCAGATCGTAAAACACACAATTGGTTGGAAACATGGCAGGGAAATTGGAGCCACCTAGTGTCAAGTCTTTTCATTTCACCAGCAGTAGTTGCTGCAATGCTCATCATATCTCAGTGGTGGCGAACCTATGGCACTGGTGCCAGAGGTGGCACTCGGAGCCCCTTTCTGTGGGCACTCAGGCCTTCACTCCAACACAGTGTTTGGCAGTTATGAGATGGAGATGGATTGTCATTGGAGCTCCTGCTCTGGGTCCCCTGATCCTTCATCTTCAGGGGATCCTGGAGGGAAACTACAATCCAAATTTTTCCATCATCTTTCTATTGTATTGGTGAACTCAGGACACCAATACGATTATAACCTGTGATACAGCAGAAATCAATAAGTTACTGCTTACATTGTCATGTGGGCACTTTGTGACATATAAGTGGGTTTTGGTTGTAGCTTGGGCACTCGGTCTCCAAAAGGTTCACCATCACTGTCATATGTGGTTGTTGTCTTATCCCATGCGTCAGAGGATTGTTACAACGGTTGATTGATACCTCTATCACTAAGACTATGCATCTAGATGAAACATCCCCCACCAGGGCCTAGCCTTTTCTTGGGGCCTGGAGGCAGCCGGGACCCGGAATACCGGAGTGGCTGGTGGTTGCGGCCTAGGCACGCTGATGTCACGGTGCTTGGTATGGGGTCCGGAGGGCTGTCCTACAGCCTGGCCGGTCTCCAGCAGGTGTTGTGTGCAGGAAATATGGAGGGCGAGGCTGATGTACTGAATCTCCCTTGGGCAACCTGGGCCTTGCCCCTTCCTGTCCAGGGGTTTTGTTATACCCTGGTCAGGTGGTAGCTCACTCTCCAATCACGCTCCAGTTCACATGAAAGGATACAATCGCATGATAACTTTTAGCATAGTTAACCCTTGCCTGCTCAAGCAGGATCTACCGCTGTTAACCCCTGATGACCAGGTCTAGAACCTTCCTGGAGGGTTCGCGACTCCCTCTTTCAGCTCCTAATCTGTAGAGGGCACTGTTCGCAACTACCCCTCTGACTATGTGTTGGCAGGGGTGTTGCATAGAACTAAAACCAAATTGTAATGATAATGATAATCAGATACAAATTGAGGAGAAGATATGATTTTCACTTACTACAGGGAATTAGGTGAAGAAATTAACAAATGTCCGACAGTCAAATTTAGGTTACTGAAGTACATGAGATGGGAAAAATCATATCTATCCTCAAAAGGTGGTGGTGATTGATAGGGATATGATAGGGTTAATGAAGCTTAAATCAAAAATCTAATTTTTAGGTTTCACTGTGTACCGCACCTAGAAATATCAATATGCAGAATCAACAGTAAAAGATTAGATGGTATCAGTCAGATTAGGCAGGATCAATAAGTAGCATTAAATAATTAAACATAATCCCTGCCAAAAACCAGGAAATACATAAATGTCAGCGCATACGTATCGTAACAAGCGTGTGATCTGTACACATGTATTTTATGAACAATGAAGTCATCAAATAAATCACGCCTGTTTCAAAAAGTATAAATATCTTGGGGCGGCTGAATAAAAGTGTACTTATTACCCAGAGTCACTCTGAGCTATTTGCATCATTTTTTATCTCTTTACTCTCTCAATTAGAAATCCCTCCAATATATCAGGTCAGTTTCCAATAATGAATTCATGGGAGTCACTATATTTAAAGGATATCTACCATTATGAACCAAATATACCTTCAGAATGCTGTAGCTACGCTGATGCAGAAACATATCTTGTTTAATCCTTTATTTTGCTTAAAATAATAATTATAACATTCAGGACCTTGGGAAAGCTGGATTGCTTCAGCCTGCAGTTGATAAACACATTACACAGAGTTTTTTTTTTTAACTGTCCAGACAGGACTAATCAACCTGAGCTGGATCACTCATACATAGCAGCTGGGGGATGGTGCAGCGATTGATTTCTTCTGCCTGTCACAACACAGTGATTACATCATTCTCCAGAGCAATGCATATTTAATGTCAGAGGAGAAGCGCCGAGCCCCAGCATGGAGCGATAGAGCCTCATTATCATAATTTTATAATTGCTTTTTCAGCAAAACCACTCGGCTCAGGGATTAAACAAAATATGTTTCTGCATCAGTGTAGCTACAGCATTCTCAAGGTATGTTTGCTTCATAATTCATCAAATCAAATGGTAGGTTTCCTTTAAATTTGGTGACTATATACTTATTGTAATCAGAACTTGGCAGAATTATGTGCAGGACTGTAACCTTATACGTACTCTTTTTTGTTGTCATGGTAACTGTCAACCCCAACCAGGAAGCGATCGGAAGGCACATTCCATTTCAGGTACTTATCAAAATCATTTACGTAGTTGGTCCATTTACAATTTTTCTGGACCTTCTTTTCTCCAAAACAGCATAGGTATTTCCACCTGTATTCATATTAGATCAGATTATATTATAAATTATGTTTCATTTGGATCCCAAACCAAAGCACATTTAAGCCCCGCCCCTGAGGAGCAGCGCATATTTGACTCCTCTGCTCACCTTCTGTCCTCCTTTTTGTTGTCGTGGTAACTGCCCATGCCGCTTATAACTGCTCCATTCGGACATAAGTACTGGAACTGTTTGTCAAAGTGATTGACGTCGCCTGACCAGGAGCAGGTCGCAGCTTTACTGAAGGTGTTCTTGCAGTTGAAATCCCAGACACGGTCCT
The DNA here is from genome assembly GCA_019512145.1 of Engystomops pustulosus. NCBI lineage: Eukaryota > Metazoa > Chordata > Amphibia > Anura > Leptodactylidae > Engystomops > Engystomops pustulosus. The sequence goes on from WNYA01002025.1 coordinate 17,927, forward strand.
CATGTTTATTATCATGGTTGCTGAGCAGACAAAAAAAAGAGAAATTTAAAGGACAACCCCTTTAAAACAGTAGTAGGAGGATTTCATTTGTCTACATGACAACTGGCTGCAGCAGGAGCCCCTCCCCCTCTGTCCTGTCTACAGTAGGTTTAAAATCATTAGACTCCGCCTCTCTTCTTAGGCCCCACCTCAGAAATTGATACTTTTTACAAGGTTTTTTTTTACGACCAAAAATATCCTCTACACAACAATGTGAGGGCTTGTTTTCTGCGTAACAAATTGCTCTTCATAGTGATGATATTTAATATTCCATGCCGTGTATTGGGAAGCGGAAAAAAAAAATCTATTTGCAGTGAAAATGGTGAAAAAATTTATTTGCGCTGTTTTTTTTTTTGTGGGCTTGGATTTTACAGCTTTCACTGTGCTCTCCTAATGACAGGTCTACTTTATTCTTTGGGTCGGCACGATTACGGGGACACTAATTTTGTATAGGTTTTATAATGTTTTCATACATTTACAAAAATTAAAAACTCCTGCACAAAATTTTTTTTTTTTTTTGGATTTTGCCATCTTCTGTGCTGTACGGAGCTGTGGGTGGTGTCATTTTTTGCGACTTTTGATGACATTTTCATTGCTATCATTTTTAGGACCGTATGGCCTAAAAATTAATTTACTGATTTTAAAAAAAAAATATTTTTCAAAATGGCAAAAAAGTGCCATTTTTGACTTTGGGCGCTATTTTCCATAACGGGGTTAAATGCAGTGAAAAAAAACGTTATTATATTTTGATAGATCGGGGATTTTCGGACGCGGCGGTACCTAATGTGTTTATGATTTTTAATTTTTATTTATATTTATATCAGAAAGGGGGGATTTTAATTTTTCGGGTTTTTTAATTATAATGTTTTAAAAACTTATTTTATTTTTACTATTTTTCAGACTCCCTAGGGTACTTTAACCCTAGGTTGTCTGATCGATCCTACCATATACTGCTGTACTACTGTATGGCAGTATATGGGGATTTTCCTCCTCATTCATTACAATGCCAAAACACTCGCGGTGCTAGACCCGTCGGTAAGGGGTTAATGAATAATGCATATTACATGCACTTACCTTGTAACGGTCCCGATGCTATGGTGACTTGGGCAGCGGAAAGTAAAAGGTTTATCGTAATTGTTAACCCATCGTGCTAAAAATAGTAGAAAACAATGAATTACTTGTCTGGGTCCTAAAATATGATTGGTGAGAAGAAAGTTTAATGGGTTAATTTCTAAATCACATCCCTGGTGTCCGCTGGTTACTTACCTTTAGGTCCCTGGTTATGGTTCACAACGAGACAAACAATACTTTTAAGTTTTAATTGTATAAAATTGATCTCTCTCCGCCCCTTAATTCATCCCACACATTATAATTTCTCCTTAGTGCCTCCATTACTGCCTCACATTGTGTCCCTCCCCCAGCTCCCTGTCTTATTGTAGTCTCTCTTATGACGCCCCCAGCAGCTCCCCCTCAGATTGCATCCCCCAGCATCCCCACTCCATTGCCGTCCCCCCAGCATTCCCCTCACATGGCGTCCCCCCATCACTCCCAACTCACATTGCGTCCCCCCAGCATTCGCCCTCACATTTGCGTCCCCCCCCAGCAGCTCCCCCTCACATTGCATTCGCCCCCCCAGCATTTCGCCTCTGCATTGTGTACCCTCCCCCCCTGCAGCTCCCCCTCACTTTGTGTCCCCCCCAGCAGCTCCCCCTCACATTGTGTCCCCCCAGCAGCTTCCGCTCACATTGTGTCCCCCCAGCAGCTTCGATCACATTGTGTCCCCCAGCAGTCCTCACATGTTCCCCACATCTCCCATCCACATTGCTGTCCCCCCAGTCCGTAGCCCCTAATTCCGTATGCACCCAAGCCAGATCTCCACTCTCACATCGTGTCACCCCAGCAGCTGCTCCTCAATGCCCCACATCTTGTGTCCCCCCAGCAGGCTCCCTTAGATTGTTCCCTCCAGCAGCTCCCCCTCACATTGTCCCCACGCAGCTCCCCCTTGTATTGTGTCCCTCCTGCAGCTCCCCCTTATATTGTGTCCCTCCAGCAGCTCCCCCTCGCATTGCGCCCACCAGCAGCTCCCCCTCGCATTGCATCCCCCAGCCCTCCCTCTCACATTGCATCCCCCAGCAGCCTCCCCCTTCACAGTGCGGTCCACCCAGCAGTCCCCCCTCACATTGGTCCCCCCAGCAGCTCCCCCTCACATTGTGTATCCCAGCAGATCCCCCTTAGATGTGCCCCCCAGCATTCCTCACTCTTATTGTGTCCCCACAGCTGGTCCCATCTTGATATTGTGTCCCCCATCAGCTCCCATTAATATGTGTCCCCCCCAGCAGCTCCCCCTCACATTGCGTCCCCCCAGCAGCTCCCCCTCACATTGCATCCCCCCAGCAGCTCCCCCTCACATTGTGTCCCCCCCAGCAGCTCTCCCTCACATTGTGTCCCCCCAGCAGCTCCCCTTATATTATGTCCCCCCAGCAGCTCCCAACCTATTGTGTCCCCCCAGAAGTTCCCTCTCTTATTGTGCCCCCACAGCGGCTCCCTCTTATATTGTGCCCACAGCGGCTCTCTTTATATTGCTTGTCCCCCAGCAGGCTCCCCCTTATATTAATGACCCCCAGCAGCTCCCCACCCTTATATTGTGTCCCCCAGAATTCCCTCTCTTATGTGCCCACCACAGCGGCTCCCTCTTATATATGTCCCCACAAGCGGCCCTCTTAATCTGGTCCCCCCAGACTCCCCCTATATTGTGTCCCCCCGACAGTTTCCCCCTTTTTATGTGCCCCTTTTACTGGCCCCTACCAGCGTCTCCTCTTATTGTGTCCCCCACGCAGCTCCCCCTGATATGTGTCCCCAGCGTGCCCCCTTATATTGTGTCCCCCCAGGGCTCCCCTTATATTGTGTCCCCCCAGCCAGCTCCCCCTTATATGGTGCCCCCCCAGCGGCCCCCCTTATATTGTGTCCCCCCCAGTGGCTCCTCTTATATGTGTCCCCCCAGCAGCTCCCCCTATTCCCGCTTATAGCTCCTGTGTCCCCCCAGCCAGCTCCCTTCTTCCATAGTTGTGTCCCCCCAGCAGCTTCCATCCACTCTTAATTGTCCCACTCTTACTGTGCCCCCCACAGCTCCCCCTAAATTGTGTCCCCCCAGCAGTTCTCTTGGCCCCCTTTTACTGTCCCTCCCCAGCGGCTCCCTTCTTATATTGTGTCCCTCCAGCAGCTCCCCCTGATTGTGTCCCCCAGCAGCCCCCCCCTTAATTGTCTCCCCCCATGGCTCCTCTTACATGTGTCCCCCCCAGCAGCTCCCCTTTTATTGTGTCCCCCCAGCTCCCTCTTATATTGTGGCCCCGAGTTCCCTATCTATTGTACCACTCTTGACTGTGCCCCCAGCGGCTCCCCCGTATATTTTGGCTCCTCCTCTTATCATTCACACAGTATAAATAATATACTATATTGAGTTTCCCTCTCCCTCTCTCGCTCTGCAGTCCCTGAAGCCATTCACGCAAGCATACATCACTCTTTGCACCCACCGGCTTGGGCTCTGTACAACACCAGAGGCAGAGGGAATCAGAGTGCCGCTGTTCGTGTCTGCTGAGACACAACCACTCCCGAAGTATCATGACTGGGATGGGAGCCCAAAAAACTAGGGCTTGTCCCACTGGATCCGGGTGGGTAGGGGGTGAGGTATTTTCAATACAGTACATTAGAAGAGACATTTTACATAATTGGGATACATATGGGGCACATTAATGACTGGGGGCAACAAAAATGTAGACAATAGTGGTCACAGAAGTGGAACATTATGAAGTGGGGACAATAATGAGGATTCTTATACTGGATGCGTGGCAATATGGGGGTATTATATGTTGGGGCACATAGAGGGAGATTTTAATTGCAACTCAGTTGGGGGCATTATCAGTGCATGGTACCACAATAGGGGGACGTTATAAGTAGGACTTTTAGTCGTGTGGCCATTATACAATGTGGTAGCGTGGTATTATACTGGGTGGCCCCGAGATAAAATGTTGTGGGGTTCATTGTTAGGGGAAACTATGGGAAAAAAGAATTTCATCCTTACCGACACGAGCCCAGAGGTAAGGTGCACGACACATCAGGAAAGAAGTAATCCCAGCTTCATGTCTGTGTAACAGAGCGAGGTCCGTAGAAGGTGTGAAGAGTCCCTCCAATCTTTGATTCTGGCGTCTCCGTTGCACTCTTAGAGCGTTTAATAAGGGAAGTTCAGATTATTTATCTCTGATTAGGCTTTGATTGAAAATTTGGTGTTTGTGTGCTTCCTCGTACGTGTCGGTTTTTTTGGCATGGCAGGATTGCATACAGATTAGCCAGAAGTTGGCAATTGTCTACGGAAGATACAAATGTAGAGAAAACATGTAGGAAATATTGAAAGGGTTTTCCACAAAAGAAAATTCTCACATTTCATTCCCCTAGGCGTTAACACGAATAAACCGATCATTGTACTCCTTACTTTACCATGTACTACTACGTTTTATGCTGTTTAGTCAAATCACTCCTAGGCGGCTCAGATGCAAAATACCCAGGTGTGGGCGGGGCCTCTCTTAGCAGACCACACTGGGGCAGATTTACTTAACTGGTCCGTTCGCGATCCCAGCGGCACGTGTCTATGCGGTGGTTTTCGGTCCGGCGATTTATCTTAAGGTCGTTCCTCCTGACGTCCCCCAGTTGTGGCGCTGCTGGCTGAAGACATCGGAACGCACTCAAATACCCGGCCTATCTGGGGATGAAGGGTATGTGCCAAGCTCCGCTGACACTTTCAGTTTTTAATGGGTGCGGTTTCCGAATCACATCGGGTGTGTTCTTCGGCCAACACTCCCCCCGATATCAGTTGCGTTGCAGCCAGCGCCAAAATCCGGATAGCGTCTCGCCAAAAAACCCGGGATATAGGGAAATCGGCGCAAATCGAAATATTTCGGGTACCTCGGGAAAATGGAATCAGCCCTATTAAATTACCACCCCCACTATGTCCTCTATTACTTGTGGGTGTGTGACAATGTGGTTACAGTATCACTGTTGCCAACTGGACATTGACTAACACACACTGACACATAGAAGAGGATGGACAGAGTCAGAGATTCTTGAAATTACACAGGCGATTAGACGTTTACACTGTTTACAACGTGAGCATAATAAATCCTCACAGAGTCTGTGCCTGCCGTGCCTCACCCCTTCCCCGGATCACTTATCTCCATGTACGTTTCGGCCTCATTGCTTTCGTCTGCTCTCCTTTTTGGTAGAAAATTGACCAAAAGCATTGCAACAACATACACGATTTTTTTCTGTTTTTTACATTAAAAACATTTTTTTTTTTTTTTGAAAAGTTGGTTTCCCCCCACGTATATGTGATAATTCTCCAGGAATCAGTGATGGCGAACCTTTTACTGAACAAGTGCCCAAACCACCGCCAACAATCCACTTATTACGTTGAAGCGCCCACATGGAATTTATACAGTTACTTATTTCTACACTGTTTTTTCACAGCTTTCAATGTATCTGCTCCGCTGAGGCGCACCACAATGCGTTGACAGAAGGAAGGGCAAAATTCAAAAAATTATCATTGTAGCTTCCTCTCCAGGCTTCATGTACAGGAAGAAGGTGGGTTCTCCAGTGGATGACTTCCAAATACTGCAGGAAGATTTATTGTTTGGTGAACTGTCCTTTGGACGATGGCCTGAGTGTCCACAGCAAAGGCTCTGTGTGCCAGTCTGGGCACTGTGCCATAGGTTCGCCACCACTGTCCCAGAGTTTTGCCAACTTCCTCTGAGTGTGATACCTATGTAAGGGACAGCACAAGATGGAGAAAGTAGGAGAACAGGGACTGTGAGCCCTAAAGCTAGAGCCCCGCTATCCCTACCTAATTGCCTATTCTCCCTAGGTGTGGATGACACTGGGCTACATTCCCTTTCTTTGCCAAAGTGAAAAAACAAAGATTTGAACAAGACAAATTGTCCCCTTAACCAATACACATGAAAATTAGCTCGGCTGGTCATTTGGGATAGTGAGACCTGTTACTTTCAATTGAAAATCACTTGTGCGATAGCTGTCCCCCCCCCCCTTCTGCCCTATTGATTCCCTTCTCAGTAGTGTTTTTCATTTTATCACTCCTTCCATTTAAAAATATTGAAGTTATATGTCAATAGACCATACTAGCCAAGGGGGCGGTAAACCTTTTCTTCCTCGGGGTGTTCTTTATCTGCTAGTGTGAGTTTACTCTAGGGGTTTCTACTTGATGAATGGGTTGGGAGGATTTTGAAAAAAAAAAACCACCCAGATTGAACCGGAGCAAGCGGACAATCACAACGACAATGGGTATTTTGGTTTTACTTGATAAGAAGAAACCCTTCCAAACTTTTATTATTTTTTTTTAAACTTCTACATATATTTATATGTTACAGAAAATCTTCAGGAGTGGAATTGTGAGGTGTCTCTCTCTTTTCCGGCCTCCTACATTAATTAGGATAGGCAAATTAACTTTTTCCTCCATTAGATGTCAAAGTTAGCAAAGATCTCAATTACACGTTACAAATTTAAAATTGAAATTTCCTCATCAAATGAAATGAATTTCTTGCTCTTTAAATGTATTTGCTCTTCTTAAGATTGAATGCCCTTATTTACAATACATTACAATTCCTCAGGGTTGTATTTTGTTATAATCAGAAGCAGATAACATCCCTTTAAACACTTGAAAGGACATCTACCACAGAGAGGAGTGTAAAAACAAGCACACTGACTACTGGTGTGTGCCCATGCAGGAGTTTCCTCCTTCTTTATCTTCTATGCCAGGCTTTTAAAATTAACGCAAATGAGCCTAAGGGGCTCCCGACTCCCTAGCTGCTAATGGAGCCCGAGGTGAAATCCAGGCATAAAAGCGGTGGATGATCTGCCAGAGGGGGTGCCACACAGTTTATCAGTGTGATGCGGGTGTACAATCTTTCCATCCTGGTGGTAGCTGGCCTTGAATCAGTGGTCCCCAACCACCTGGACCGTGACAGATAACTTAAAAACTGTAGACTTACCTGCAAACGCTTTCCCTCTTCTCCTGTGGCTTTCCAGCTGGGGCTGCACAGGGGACGTTTACTAATGGGGGCGCCAGGTAAATAGTCTGTGTGGCCCAAAAAAACTAGGAGGGGTCACAGCACGCCATAGGAGGGGGGGAATTTGTTGTCAGGGGCCGAAAATTATGCAACAACCCTAAGGAGCTCCAAGCCAGCCCGGAGCCCCTAAGGCTCATTTGCATAATTTTAAAGCGCTTTTTTTCTTAAAAACCAGAGCATAGCAAGATAAAAGAGGCAGATCATGCCACAGAGGGGGCACACCACCAGATGCAGTGTGCTTGGTTTACAATCCTTCAATCTGGTGGTGGGTGTCCTTTAATGGAAACATATTGGAAGGAGCGCTTCTGTACATACTGTATGTCCATGGTGAATGGCAGGTGAACATCAGAGGTTTGGTATTTATGAGGTTTCTGCAGCAGCTAAGGTGAGGTATTAACATTCCTCCTCACTGAGATGTGTATTAGGAGGTTTTTTGAAGCAGCATGGGGTGTTTTATTAGGTTCTGCAGCAGATGCTCAAAACAAAAGAATTTGCGGGGGGAGGGGTTTGACACACATTTGTGGTTTCACGTGGAAGAACAACTAAAGTCTGTGGTGGGGCACAGACTATACACATTCACATACGGAGCGGCACCTTTGTGTCCCTATATGAAGTGTTAATGTTTCATGAGGTTTCTGGTGATGGGACGTCTTTTTCAGCAACACAGGAACTTCTGTTTCCCAGTGACAATGCATTGTCTTTTTTCCTCCTGCGTAATAACTCAAGTCACTTCTTAGTATTTGTCACCAGAACCACGTTACATAACAGGATACAATTCACATCTGTGTCAAAATAATACCCCTGATGGAACCTCATCTCTGGCTGGCTGAATTTATGAACCTTTGGAATTTACGTGCGGAACAATGGATTGCGGCGGCAGAGAATCCGGGATGATAAGGAATGATTGGTCAGTGGTATAAAACTATAGGACAACAGTAATGTTTGGTGTCAGGAACTCTTGTGTTATGTTGGTACCCCAAGGTGAATCAGAGCTGGGTTTGTAATCAAGTCTGTTCCTGTTCTCCGAAACCGACTACCTGCGCAGGGTGATGTACTATTGGTTACTGTGGCATCACTGATACTGATAAGAGACTAACTGTGTCCTATACAGGGATTGCGTGCTACTCTATTGCATCGTGATACTGGCTATGGGGCATCAATGTGGTCACTGGGGATCCGCTTTGAATACTGGGTTATATAAAGGATGCAGATAACCTGCACAGGCTTGATGGTGATGTCATCCACATGTCGTCTGCGCCACCGCTCTGACATTGGAAGTGGAAGCTAAGTGCAGGAAGTATGTTTTAAATGCATACATTTTTTACCATTGTCAGCTGTGAACTACTGGCTACAGGGGTCATCACTGTGACTACTACTGGAGGCATCAAATGGATCAGATAACCTGGTACAAGCAGATGTGTGATGTCATCACGTTTTCTGCGCCACAGCACTGGCCTTTACATGAAGAAGCGCACGAACTATGGTTTAATATATATATTACCATTGTCTGCTGTGGCGCCCACTGAGAATTGGGCTACTGGGGGCATCACTGGACGCTTGGCTACTGTGGGCATCACTGTGACTGCTGGGGGATCACTGTGACTGCTGGCTACTGGGGGATCACTGTGACTGCTGCTACTGGGGAATCACTGGTGAACTGCTGGCCACTGGTGGAAATCACTGTGACTGCCTGGCCACTGGGGGAATCACTGTGACTGCTGGCCACTGGGGAATCACTGTGACTGCTGGCCACTGGGGGAATCACTGTGACTGCTGGCCACTGGGGGCATCATTGTGACTACTGGGGTATCTCTGTGACTACTGGGCGCATCAAAGTGATTAATGGGAGCACTAATGTAACTACTGGGGGCATCACTGTGACTACGGATACTGGGGGCATCCCTGTGACTACTGGGGGTATCCCTGTGACTACTTGCTACTAGCAGGCATCACTGTGACTACTGGCTACTGGGGGCATCCTCTTTGACAATGGGTATTCCCTTGACTACTGTTCTTTTTTGTTTTTTTTGAGTGATCGTTAGATCCGTTTTGTGCTTGGCTATGTTCCCTTTTCTCTTGTTGACCGGCCATATCCTGGGTATGAACATGACTTTCTGGTGGGGGGAACTGTGCTTAGTTACTAAAGACGGTTGTCGCGGCTATGTGGTTGTTTTTAGGGCAAAAATGGGAAGGGGTGGCATAGAGAGAGGCTCTAGGCGGGCGGGGGGTGAGCATAAGAGGAGCGTAATGACAAGAATCGGATTAAAAGAGGGGTAGGATGATTGCGGAGGTATGGGCAGGAGAGTGGTTCTGCCTCGCCTATAGCCCCCCCTGCTCTATGGGGCATCCACTGACTACTGGGGGCATCCCTGTGACTTATTGGCTACTAGGGGTGATCAATGTGACTACTGGGACTGAGCTGGTGGAGATACAACGCGAGCTGCTGGCTACTGGGAGCTTCACTGCGACTGCTGGCTACTGGGAGCTTCACTGCGACTGCTGGCTACTGGGAGCTTCACTGCGACTGCTGGCTACTGGGAGCTTCACTTGCGACTGTGCGCTACTGGGAGCCTTCACTGCGACTGTGGCTACTGGGAGCTTCAGTGACTGCTGGCTACGTGGAGCTCACTGTGACGCTGTGGTGCCGCTGTGGTCGGAGCTTCACTGTGACTGAGGCACTGAGCTTCGCACTGGTCTGCACTGGAGCTTCACTGGATGCTTCACTGGACTGCGGCACTGTGAGCTCTCATACTGTGATGCTTGACTAAGCTACTGTGATGCTGGCTATGGCGCCGCTTGGATCGTAGGAGCCTTCACTGTGAACTGCTGGCTACTGGGAGCTTACTGTGACGGCTGGCACGGGAGCTTCAACTGTGACTGCTGGCTACAGGGAGCTTCACTGTGGACTGCTGGCTACTGGACGTCTTCACTGTGACCTGCTGGCGACTGGATAGCTTCACTGTGATGCTGGCTACTGGGAGCTCACTGTGACTGGCGAGGCTACTGGACTGCTCTCTACAACTGTGACTGCTGGCTACTGGGAGCTTCACTGTGACTGCTGGCTACTGGGAGCTTCACTGTGACTGCTGGCTACTGGGAGCTTCACTGTGACTGCTGGCTACTGGGAGCTTCACTGTGACTGCTGGCTACTTCATGGTGCGATGGAGCTTCACGTGGCTGTACTGAACTCCTGCTTGGATGGGAGTCTCAGCGACTTGGGCACTGGGCCACATGGCTAGCTGGGAGCTCATCTGTGACGCTGGCTACTGAACTCATCACCGTGACTGCTGGCTACTGGGAGCTTCACCGTGACTGCTGGCTACTGGGGGCATCATTGTGACAGCTGGCTACTGGGGGATCCCTGTGACTACTGGGGGCATCAAAGTCATTAATGGGGGCACTACTGTAACTACTGGGGGCATCACTGTGACTACTTGCTACTTGGGGCATCCCTGTGACTACTGGCTACTGGGGACAAGCTCAGTGTAAAATACTTACCGTAATATTTTTACCCTGAGCTTGTTTCCTTTTTTGTGTATTTAACCCACTTTTCGTTCAGCATTTATTTACTGGGTTCTGGCCCCACAGTTGGGAACCTTAAAAATTCGTAAACCTGGTGACTTATTCCTATTTAGCTGGTATATTAGCAGGAATAGAAGTCGCAGGATATCTCTTGTAGAGAAGAGATGATTCTCTCCTTTAGCGGCATTCACACGACCCTAGGGGGACGTATATATGGCTGCAAGCTTTCGGCCGTACATATGTCCCCCATAGACGACAATGGCCTCATGGGAAAAAGATAGGACATGTCCTGACATGTATGCCCCATAGAGCTCTATGGAGAGGGGAGGGGTCATCCCTCCTCCTCTCCACATAGCCGGACCTATGTCCGCCTGGCCATAGTCGTGTGGGCATACGTCAGTGGGAATGTGTCCTTACTCCTATAAATAGCTCTAATGCAGAGAGATGAGCCGGGAGGTGCAGGGGCTCAGGAGTCGGTGAAGCTAAGCTGAGGTACTTGTTGAGGAATATGAGACTGGGAGGTAGTAAGCATTACCCATTTAACTACACATTAAGGCACTTTAGTAAAGATACATAATCCTACCCGTAACATTAACCCCATAAACCATTTATAACTAAACATAACTAAGAAATGATGACACGAGGCTTCCTGTTGGGCAGAAAAGGTCACAGCTATTTATTGCTGATAAACTCAATTATTATTATTTTAATATTCTCAAAATCAACCGCAAATCTCTGTTCGTTGCTTTGGAAACCATAGCTGCCAAAGTGGTTTGTTCATCCGGACTCCCGAACCACCACTTCGACTTCCGAAAAAATCCACATCAATTCTCTTTTCCGCCAGCTGTGACTTGAGATGATCACCGAAAACCATTATTACTTTAATACTCAAAATTAACCACAATCTCCGTCCGTCTCTTTGTAAACCAGAGCTGCCCGAAGCAGTTTGCTCAACTGGACTCCCGAATTAGCACTTCGACTTCCGGGCAAATTCACATCAATGCCCATTTTCCATCAGCTGTGACTTGAGATGATCACTGAAAACAATTATTACTTAATACTCTCAAAAAATTAACCACAATTTTCATCCATCTCTTTGTAAACCATCGCTGCCCGAAGCGGTTTGCTCAACCCGACTCCCGAATCAGCACTCCCAATCAGGCAAAATCCACATCAATTCTCATTTTCCGCCAGCTGTGACTTGAGATGATCACTGAAAACGGAAAACATCAAAAAACAAAAACCAAGTAACAGTAGGGAGGGAGGGAGGGACAGCTTGAAGATGGCGCGGGCATTATTTATCTGTTATCTGCATGTGGTAATAACTACAATTCTTGTATACAATATAGTGGGGACAGGTAAGACACTATATAAAATGCACAAAGGACCTGGCTATATCCGTACGGTGCGTTTATCTGCAGAAATATGTGCGGCTGCAACCCCAATGGCCACTGACCATGTGTCTGGCTAATTCCCCCGCTATTTTGTGGGTATAACTGTAGTATAATATTACACCGTTTCTTCCTCATTATAGGCTGAGGCGGCATGTTATCCCCACATACATTATATATGAGTGTGCAAAAGTATACATGGGCATCCCTAATACATAAGACATAACTAAAGGCCATATACATCTACGCACAACATACAGTTTGCGCCAATAACTACAAAAAGCAGACAAAGCCACGTAGAAATGCACAAATACAACAAGCATCTAAATGCGGCATGTGGTGAACATATAGCAAAAGGTAGTGATATGGAGGTTACTTTCAGAGCACCAAAAACTCCCCATAACCAGCCCCCACAATTTACTCTGTACAGGTCAATGCTGGACCACATAGAATGTGGGGAACCTGCACCTATCGATAGCCATAAAGTGTAGGACACCATGATTACGGAGAACTGGATGAGATAATAATAGACTCGTACAGTATCACAGATGGAGGCCGCACTATTACATGTGCTCTCTCCCGGCAGCCCCTCTACATAGTGTATAATACATGTGACCTCCCCATAACAAACAGAGTAATGGAGGATATCTACCCCCTTCCAAAGAAGCTCCAGTCCGAGGCTCGTGATTGTCACCATGTTAGCGCCATTAGGAGTAGTAATACCGTAGCCATGTGTACATGTGATTGGAAGGTACAAATAACCTGTGGCACATTATATAGTATACATGATGTAAGTACCCACATGTAAAACATAAACATATCCAGCGTCTGAGGTGAACACCCTCATGTAGATCAGTGCCATGTACAGCGTGAGGAAACTACACCCTCATAAAACCGTGATATTTACAGCATGTGAGGTAACTACACCCTCATATATACCAGTGATATGTACATCCTAGATGGAAAGAGGCCCCCTCCACGTGCCCCCATAACTTATAAACCACCGGGGCGGGCCCCCATAGGCCCGCCTTAAACCTCCCCTTGAAGAGGGGGCCAATCGCTGCAAGAGCACTTTTTAAAATTAAATCTCCACCCCCCTACAGTCCCCTGCCCCTTCTCTAAGTGATGTGGGGCTAGTGATAACTACATACTTATATATATCAGTGAAATGTCCAGTGTGTGAGGTAACTACATCCTCATATATATCAGTGATATGTACAGTGTATGATTAACTACAACTCTCAATATATATCAGTGATATGTACAGTGTATGAGGTAACTACATCCTCATATATATCAGTGATATGTACAGTGTATGAGGTAACTACATCCTCATATATATCAGTGATATGTACAATGTATGGGGTAACTACACCTCCTAGAAATCAGCGACATATACAGCGTCAGTGACATGTCCAGTGTCAGGTAAATATCCTCATGTAGATCAGTGCTGTGTACTGTGCGTGAGGAAACTGCCCCTCATAAAACAGCAGCACATACCAGTGAAATAATCAATGAATGTACAGCGTATGAGGTAAATACACATTCATATATATCAGCGATTGATAGTGCGTTATGTAACTACTCATATATATCAGTGATATGTACAGTATATGAGGTAACTAGATCCTCATATATATCAGTGATATGTACAGTATATGAGGTAACTACATCCTCATAAATATCAGTGATATGTACAGTGTATGAGGTAACTACACCTCATAAATATCAGTGATATGTACAGTGTATGAGGTAACTACACCCTCATATATATCAGTCATATGTACAGTGTATGAGGTAACTACACCCTCATATATATCAGTGATATGTACAGTGTATGAGGTAACTAACCCCCATATACATCAGTGATATGTACAGTGTATGAGGTAACTAACCCCCATATACATCAGTGATATGTACAGTGTATGAGGTAACTACACCTCATATATCAGTGATTGATAGTGTGTTATGTAACTACTCATATATATCAGTGATAATATCAATGATATGTACAGTCTGTGAGGTAACTACCCCTAATATATGTACAGTGTATGAAGACAGCGTATGAGGTAACTACCTCCACACATATATCAGTGATAATGAGATCTCTACCTTCAATACAAAGCAGTGATATGAACAATCAGGGACATGTCCAGAGTGTGAGGTAAGTGTGAGTCAGCCATATATCCAGTGTACCAAGCAATAAGCTCACATATCAGCCATGTATGTCGTGTGTGAGGTGGCCGGGGGTAGATATGTGGGTAATTACCCTCCATTATACAGCACTTACAAGACTGAAAGAACACTCCCATAGACATAACAATCTGTCTGCATTCAGTAACACTTTCATGTCCAAATTAAACTAGTAAATAAAGTTAATCAGCCACATAAAGCAGCCATACCTCCTGTGTGTGATGTATAGTCTTACACATATCACAGCATCACTGCAGGGTATAAGATAGCTGGGAGCAGACTGAGGAAACATGGCAGCTTCTTACATAACTTTATCCCACATGCACATTACATCAGGTAATAATGCTCCCCAGAAACATTAACCAGTCATATCCTGTAAGGTTATGTGCTCACACTTAGCACAGCAATAGCTGCCATGTGTAAGGAAGCTGAGCAGATATATGAGGAGACATGATCTCCTGTGGTAATTAGTAATTCCTGAGGTAAAAATCCTCTCATATATGATGTGGAAGCTGAGGATACACTAGTACACGATGTGGTAACAGCAGAGAGATATAACATGGTAACACCCAGGCTTTTAGGGAGAGAAACAATACTCGCCAAAAAAACGTAGCACCTGTGGGCGGAGCCACGGGCGTCGAGATGTTGGCCGATGCTATCGGCGGTGGACTGACATCAGTGACTGAGGGACAGCAGGGGCAGTGAAGGAGAGAGGAGCTGAAAGAGCCAGCACTCTCCTTCACTTTATATGCAGGCGCAAAGCACCTCAAAAAGGCTAAGGGGCCGCCCATTAGCAAACCTGGCCACCTAAGGTACCAGAACACAAGCCAGATACCACAACTGCAGACAGCTTGAAGATGGCGCGGGCAAGAGGAAGTGCAGGCCCAGTGCCTGCCCTATAAAGGCTCAGCTATGGGAGGGATTGAGCAGCAGCAGGGAGGAGAAAGGAAGCAAATACCACCCCTATTTAAAGTGCAAACGTCCCATGTAATAAATTGCAACACTAGGACACCCCCAGTCTGTGGGTACCCTCCTTATACAGTCAGGGGCACCCTTCAGGTATCTCTGTGGGATTGGGGTTTATCAATATTCTATAGATTTTGGAGATGAGACCCGCTGTGGAAACTGAAAGTCGTTCAAAATCAGGAGGCGTGGATACGGTCGGCGAACCATATAAAGAGGAGAAAAAGGATTTCATTTGTAAATAGCTATACATAGCTGGAGATGGTGAGTTAAATCTATCCATAAGGTCTGGGAAATTTAATATCATTTTAGAGCCAAAACGAAACATGCCCTTATGGTGCCATGACCGGGACATGGGGCCCGTGAGGGTCAATGGGAGGAGTGGGTTGTACAAGAAGAATGTCATGGGGGAATGGGCAGATTCCAAGGGAAATAGTTTGCAGCATTTTAACCATATGGATCTGGTATGGTTCATGGGGCCTAGGAGTGCTACTGCAGGTGGGGTCAAAGCAGTTGCCCAGAGGTAGGCATTGGGGTGCACTGGAGCGCTCCACAATTTTTCTGTCTCCATCCATTTGGAGTATGCAAGGAGAGTGGACCAAGCCGGGATTCTTTGCAGGTGTTCTGCCCAGTAATACTTAATCAGATCGGGCACCCCAAGGCCGCCTCTATCTCGCGGCTGTACCATAAGTGTGCTTGCCAGCCTATGGCGTTTATGGGCCCATATGAATTGCATAAATAAGGCCTGCATTCCTCAGAGTAGGTAATCGGGATCGGTAGGGATTCGAAATGATACATTAACTTTGGAAGGATAGACATTTTGACTTCCGGGATTCTGCTGGAGAAGGAAATCGGTAGTGTGTTCCATTTGTGCAGTAGGCTTTTCACCGATTCAAAAAGGGAAGGGTAATTTTGACAATATAATGGGGCACATTTACTTACCCGGTCCATTCGCGATCCAGCGGCGTGTTCTCTGCGTTGGATTCGGGTCCGGCCGGGATTCATTAAGGTAGTTCCTCCGCCGTCCACCAGGTGGCGCTGCTGCGCTGAAAAGCATCGGAACGCACTGGAGTTCACCGAGCCGGGCTGAGTGAAGGTAAGTGCAAGCTCCGCGACACATTTTTTTTTTTAAATGCAGCGGTTTTTCCGAATCCGTAGGGTTTTCGTTCGGCCACGCCCCCGATTTCCGTTGCGTGCATGCCAGTGCTGATGCGCCACAATCCGATTGTGTGCGCCAAAATCCCGGGGCAATTCAGGGGAAATCGCTGCAAATCGGAAATATTCGGGTAACACGTCGGGAAAACGCGGATCGGGCCCTTAGTAAATGACCCCCAATGTTTTATAAGTGGGGGTGAGTCGCATGCCCAGATATTTTAAGGATGATGTTTGCCATTTATAGTTGTAGATGGCTTTCAGTAAGGTGAGTGTATGCTGAGGGAGGTTGAGAGGTAAGGCCTCCATTTTAGCAGTAAAGGCTTTTATCGATGTGGACAGAACATCTGTAAATGCTGTCAGTATTCGTATCAGATAAGAAGACATTGGGGCACATTTACTTACCCGGTCCGGAGGAGATCCTGAAAGTGCATTGTCCGTCTATAATGCCCTCTGCCGCGATTCACTAGGATCGTGCGCCGATATCCTGCATGTGTCGCTTCCCCGCTCAGGCCCGCCGGAGTTCACCTTCTTCTTCCTGGTGTATGTAAGTGCATTGTCTTGCGACACAGTTTGAAAGTTAAATCCCGTGCTCAGTCCAAATCAGTTGGATAGTCCAACAGCCCGCCCCCCTGATTTCTGTGGCATGGAAGCCATTGCAGCTGCGCCAAAATCTGATCGCATGCGACACAATTCCAGTGCAAACCCCTGTTAAATTAAATACCTGTCAAAGCTGAGCAAATCCAGAAAACGGCGATCTGCGACCCTTAGTAAATGAGCCCCAATGATTCTCTTTTAAGGAAATAAAATATAGCAAAGTGCATTGGTCGCGGGTCCGGATCGCCTGATTCGCCATGTGCTTGTGACGCGTTTCGGGGTCTTGCCCCTTTCTCAAAACAAACGGACTGATGTGTGTGGTACAAGCAAACATATATAAAGGTATCCGGATGTAGATCACATGACTTAAGTGTCCTATAAGCATCTGATAGGGATTTTTATGCAGGGCCCCAACAGCCCTCTTGACTTTTGTAAGGTGAGTCCTAATTAACCCTTTGAGGGAGGATGAGATAGTGGCGGCAGCGAGATGACAGAGTAAAAGAAACACACAGTCCGGTCTTCCGATGCACTCAAATCAAAACTGTTTATTTCAAAAACCCCAGCTGTATTTTAATACAGAGAAATCAGCATTTTAGGTATGAAAGGAGATAAGGCACTTAGATTCTATTGGACATCAGCACATTCTGGGAAAAAAAGTTAATTAATTGTGCTCAGTTCTCAGAGACCTTGTGCACAGATATTGTTTATAGACTCAAGAAGGATAAGTGGACTCCAGAATCATAATTATAATCAAGGACAGACGCTTCTCTTAACCCTTAAGGAGGAGGGTTTTTCAGCTCATTTTTCTCAGTTCTCCTCTCTCCAACTTCAAAATCCATAACTTTTTTAATTTTCTGTACAGACCTGTGTGAGGGCTTATTTGTGCGTAACGATTTTACTTTCCCGTATGTTATTTATTTAAACAGGCCGTTACTGCGAAGCTTGAAAAAAATTCCAAGTGGGAAAAATTGAAAAAAACCGCACATGCGTCATGTTCTTGTGGGCGTGGGCTCAGTTTTTTACACATTCACCTTCATCTTCGCTCCAAATAACATGCCTACTTATTCTTTGGTTTGGTGCGATCGCGTGATTCCAATTTATATAGGTTTTATTTGTGTTTTAAATACATCTTTCAAAAATTAAAACGAATGTGTCAACAAAGAAAAAAAATGTTTTTGCCATCTTCTGACGCTAATAACTTTTTCATACTTTGGTGCACGGAAATGTGTGAGGGGTCATATTTTTGCGAAATGTGGAGGCTACGTTTTCATTGCTACTATTTTGGGTCTGTGCGACATTTTGATCATTTTTTATTTCATTTTTATGTGTTATGTACAAAGGTGTAAAAAGTCGCATTTCGGACATTTGGTGCGCCATTTCCCCGGCCTCGAGGGTCACCGCCGTCCGTAACCGTTTTATATTTTGATAGATTGGGCATTTGGGACGCGGCGATACCTAATATGTTTGATTTTTACTGTTTTATGTGTTTTATACTCGTTCTCAGAAAAGGGGGTGATTTGAATTTAATATTTTATAAATTTTTTTTATTTTTTAAACTGGCTCATTGTAACGAATCTGCAGATGCCAGATAGCCTCGGGTCAAACGAAGACCCGAGGCTACCATGGCTACCGATCGCCGCCCCCCGATGACGTTCGGGGGCGCGTCGATCGCAAAAAATGCCGCTGGCGACTTTGCCTGCGGCAATGGAGGGGTTATAGCCCTAATAGGTTATTAGCGGTGGGGGTTTTATGCAATATGCAAAAACCCCAACCTTTGTATGAAGAGGACATCAGCCCGTAGCCCTCTTCATCACTCCTTATACCTCTTGCGCCGTAGAGCTCTACGGTGCCTGCGTGGGTTAAGGGGTTAAATGTCAAAGGTATTAGCTGACTGGCGAGCAACAGGTTACATAAATGAAGTTTGAATCATGACATTAACGTGACAATGGTCAGGAACATCTAAGATTTATCTAAGATGGCGACAGTATTCACGATGCGTCCTCCCACCAGTGCTGGACTTGTTAACTCTTCACCATATCCCCGGAGGCTGTCACTCAGGGGTTACAGGCACCGCACCCTAGATGCATCACATCACTGAGTCCCCATAGTCCCATAGGTTGTAAACAGGCAGCATCATCTTCCTGCTCCTGGCACTTCTCTTGTCATGGTGTCTTACCGCCTTGCTGCCGGTGGCCATCTGGCATGGTGGATTGATTAGGGGGGACCACACAACGCGCAATAAAGATCACAAGAGCAAAATCCAATCCCCAATATCCCCCCACTTAAGGAAACCCTTCGAATCCCACAAAGTGAAAGGACAAGTGTCCACCCCAGAGTTTTCTCTTGAGTTCCCTGGCAAATCCTTCAATCTCTTCTACGAGCATGGGTAATGGATCCATAGGGGGCGATGTCATCTGGGATGTATATTGCAACACAGCCACTCCACCATCTTACAGACTCCACCCTTCTCAGCAGGATCATGTCCAAAGCCATGCGGTTCTGGGAAGCATCTCCGATATATTCACAAATCTCTGTTGTATACAAAAAAACACGTTACCCACCAACATTTGCTCAAGCTATCTGGGGAATAATGGACTCTAGACCTTGCCCCTATCAATTGTGGGCCTTGTAACTTATCTGGACCCCCCTTGTGCTCCCACTGTAGCTATATAAAGTTGTCATCTAGGTGTTCTCTCTCAGACCTTCAGAATCCTTTGGATTCTCTACATTTCTTTAAGATGTCTGATCAACCTATCCCTGGGGATCATGAGAGGAATGCACAAATCTTATCTGTCAGTACACTCCCCTTCCCAGCCCAGCCTCTAGCCTGACCATCTCTCTATCCCCACAAATCCAGTACACATCAACACGTCTAATACGGGTTACCTGTGCTGTCAATGTAAAGAAGGTCATTGTCTGGGTTGCACCAAACCATAGTTAAGTCTGCACTACCTGGGGGCATCTGGTCAGACCCTATAGTTACTGAGTTATAGTCATGGGGTGTTGGGGTGACACCACTGAGAATAGTCAGGTCAGTAAGAATACAGCGAGCCATGAAGAATCAAGTCCACGTTTGCCGATAAGCATGGAATCATGCTGAACTTCCCCTAGCGTACCAGACGTGGCACTGGTCAGCAGGATTTGAAGGGAAACCGTCACAGCGAGGCTCCAGACTCTCTCTCTCTCTCTCTCCTCTGGTGTGTCTCTCTTCACCACCCGTAGTCTCCAGCTTCAGGTTATGCTTCCTGAGGTCTCTGTTTGAATCTGAAAAGGGAAGCAGAAACCCTTTTGCGGACCTTTCCAAGGCCTGGTTCAACGTGTGGCATGTTCCACCTGGTTTCTGCCATCAGCTGCAGGGCCTGTGGGAAGTAGAGGCCTAGCCTGGGTGCACAGCAAAAAGTACTTCAAAGGGGGGCAATCCCACATCTGTTTTGGGGGTGGTCCTAACGGAATGGTGGGCAGCAGGAAGGCACTCGCACCATGTTTCCTGTTTCTCCCTGGCCTCCGAGATCTCTACTTAAGAGTGCCTTAGACTTTTAATCCCACCACCACTTGGGAAGGGCAAGGGTGTGTTACAGGGCCTGTTCTACACCGGGAGGGACAGGGTTTCGATCTTACTGTCCAGGAAGTGGGTTCTGCGACCGGACCTATGGTGCTCTGGAAGTCACAAACGCAATATCTCTCACTCACCAACTTCTTGGCTGCAGCTCTGCGTAGCCTTGGTCATGGAGAAGCTTCTGGCCACCCTGGAAGAGATCATATGCACACAAGCACGTATCTCTGCGCACCACTTTTTGGTAGCTGGATAAAATCCATCTGCAGTTCTTGGAAGGCATCAGAAAGCTAAGATGTCACCTTCTTGGGGTCTTACCACCTACCACGGTCTGGCGGCGCAACAGACATACATGGCTTCACTATGCAGTGACATGGGGTATTAATGCCCGGCGCAAACCACTTGCGGTTTTATGAGCAACGCAGGGCCATTTTGGATGTGTATGTGTCCTTGGGCTACTGACTTACTGTCGGTGCAGGGCTTCTGGCAGGCACACCTCTTCTCCCAGGCATCCAGGTCCCATCGCATCTGGCTCCACTTGTCCTCCACCACTCCTTCCACTTCTGATGACACCTTTCTTCTCCGGTGCGACCTAGGGACTCTGAAAATTCACCTGTGGATCGCCTTTTAGCCACTCCCACGGAAGTCTCTGGGCTCCATCTTGTGCCCTGCTTTGCCATCCTGTCAGCCACATAGCTTGCCCTTGGCTTGGAGTTCAAAATTGTGTGTGCTTTTACTTTTACTATCCCCACCATCTTGTGGAAGTAAAGCATCCATGAGCTCTTTAACCAGCGTGCCATGCTTAAAGGGGTCCTGCAGAGGTGAGGAAATCTTAGCCTTCCTTATGGGTTCTTAGTCGTGTTTGACCCAGAACTATACCTTGAAGTATAGATGTTTTGCCCTTTTACTTCCACCAGCTGTAGCGCTGCCTACTGGTGCCGTCATTCACCTCCTACGCTGGGCCTGTGTTGTAGGGAGTGTTTGTTGACTTCCCTCATGTGCAACCACTGACCACTGTATTATCCGTGTAGACCCGTCTTCTCCTGCAGACCTGGAGCCATCTATGAGAAAAAAAACTCAACATATGGGTTAATCACCCTTCTCCCCCCCCCTCCTGAATCTTGGAAGACTGGCGAAGACAAGGATTCACTAGTGTGCACCTTGTCAGTGTATCCTGGGGCATCAGGATGCACACTGGTCTGAGCTGTCTGGCCTTGTCTCAGATGCTTGGCGTGTTCTTGGGTGGGGACACTGTGCAGGGCTGTGGGGTTGGCACTGTAACTGAGTGATCTAGATCACTCACGGGCCTGCTGAGGCAGATTGCTGGCTGCGCTACTGACACATGAGGGCCTCCCCTCACACGACTGTCTAACCGGGCTCTTATGGATTTGGCCATCTGTGTAGGCCACACGACTTCCTGGGCTAGGACCAGGTGTACCAAGCATGTCGCTGCTGGGCGAGCCATAGAAAAGACCCGCCCCCCGAACGCCCACCCACCCACATATGTAATATATCGGGAGTGTCAGGACCACATCCTTCATATGGTTTTGGTGTGAAAATACAGCATGTAAAAATGCATACAGGGTGCCGTCATGTAGTATAAAATGCATGCAGTATATCGCCATGTAGTATATAATGCATACAGCGTGCCGCCATGTAGTATAAAATGCATGCAGTATATCGCCATGTAGTATATAATGCATACAGCGTGCCGCCATGTAGTATAAAATGCAAACAGTCCCGCCATTAGTATAAATGCATACGAATATCGCCATGTAATTGTTAATGCATACAGCGTGCCGCCATGTAGTAAAAATGCTACAGGGTCCCCACATGTTATTAAATGCATCACGAATATCACCATGTATATAATGCTACAGGGTCCCCCCATGTAGTATAAATGCAACAGTGTACAGCCATGTAGTATAAAATGGCAGACGTGCTCTACTGCCATGGTTCAGCTATAATACATTACAGCGTCCACCATGTAGTATAATGCATACGGGTACCCCATGGTAGTATGTAATCAGGCTCAAATATCCCATGTGAGGTATACAATGCCATACGCTTACCGCCATGTACTATTAATGCATCATCAATTATTCTCGCCAGGTGGTTTATAAATAGCATACATCATATCGCCATGTAGTATATAATGCATACAGAATGTCTACATATGTCTCCACAATAATTTAATATAATATATATATATATATAATATACACACCATATAACACAGGGATACATAAAAATGTCTCACATACATATACCCATACACTACCCATCACTACACCATCACATACAACCCATACTGCACTATACACATCACATAATCACCCTCTAAATACATATACAGACCCTACCACATAATCATCATCCATACCCTCACATATTTCCAACACCCATCACAATACAATATATCCACCCATCCACATTCGCACTGGGCACTATCATATATCCATACCACTCACAATAATACACATCACATCATACAATATTCCATACCCTCACGATACCTGATATCCATACCCTACACATACATATGTCCATACCCATCACATACTCTATACATCACAAATATCCATACCCATCACATACATATATCCTACCCATCACATACATATCACTTGCGTACTAAAAACCTCCATCATACATACACATCCTCAGCACTACCCTCACATACATTATCCTGACCCATCACCACATATACACATCCATAATACAATACCATTCACCCATCACTATCACATCACAGCACCATCACTATACCATAACCATCACTACATACAATACCTCTCCATCACATCACTCATAGACCCTACCATCCATACACTATACATACATACCACATACACCATCCACACATACATATATCCATAACCCACACATACATATACACATCACATAACATACACCCATCCCCATTCGACAGCATACTATATCCAAATCCCTACCCATCACATACTATTACACATCACCATACTATATCCATACCCATGCACATACATATCCATACCACATCAACACACATCACATACATATCATACCCATCACTACTCCATACCCATCATAATTACCCTACCTCACATACATA
The DNA here is from genome assembly GCA_019512145.1 of Engystomops pustulosus. Taxonomy (NCBI): domain Eukaryota; kingdom Metazoa; phylum Chordata; class Amphibia; order Anura; family Leptodactylidae; genus Engystomops; species Engystomops pustulosus. The sequence continues at coordinate 41,561 of WNYA01002025.1, forward strand.
TATTCGCACCCTTCACATACATACATATACCCATACAACATACATACACATATCCATACCCACACACTACATAATCCATACATCACACATCATGACCCATCATGCATACGATAACCGTATCACTCAGTTCTTCTTTTCTTTTAAAGTTCTGCCTGTCCTCCACTTTTGGGTGGGGGGGGGGGTGGCACCTGGACCGGAGGGAGGTGAAGCGGCAGGGGGAGGGGGGTAACTTCTAGAAAATGTAGAGGATTGATGAGGTAACGGAACGGAGCGGAGGCGCTGCATAGTGCACTTTGGGCAGGGGGATGATTGTGCCGGCTGGCGGGAAAGAAAATGTGCCAGCCGGCATGCAGGGGGAGTGTCAGCCTGTGCGGCGGCATGGGCTGTCAGGCGCACAGAAGCACGCGCGGCCGGACAGGAACGCGGGTGGCCGGACGGACTGGAACAGGGGAGGCCGGACTGCAGCACGGGCGGTCGTTCCGGTGGCAGCATGGACGGGCGGATGCGCGCCGCCTGAGGCGAGAGTCTCAACTCGCCTCATGGCTGGTGCGCCCCTGGCTAGGACACCTGTGGCCTAGATTAAAGGTCTTATCCAATAGGATGTGCCTAGGGTCGGGGCAGACAAGATTTGCCAGCTTAGGGCTATGGAATGCATCAATTGCCTCCTGACTAAGGGCAAATGGGGAAGAGGCAATTCAGTCAGAAAGGGGCAGCAAAAGGCTGGAGGCAGCAGACCTTATCCCAGGCCTGCAGGAGCTGGCCAGTCCTAGAAACATGTGAAGAGGCTTAGGGCCTCAGGACAGGGGCATATTCTGTACTGCCAGCTTTCTTTCCACTGTCAGGTATCTGCCTGTGGCTGAGAAGCAGTGGCCTAGGAAGACCACTTACTCCTGGCGGTACTGGAGCTTGTCTCTGGAAACCTTGCAGCCCTTCTGGAACAGAAAACACATAAGGTCAATAAATGCATCCTGGCAAACAAAAACAGTAGGTCCTTCGCATACTGAATAGGACATCATAGAGTAAGGGGCTAGTCTGCCAGTCTACTCCCTGTAGGGCCGTGGGGTACCGGCTGGGTGAGTTTTACCCCCCTTGTGGGAATCTACATCAGGTATACTGGAATACTGAACTGGTATAGGCAAATAGGTACTGGCAATCTTCATGTAGGGGCACAGAGAGGAGAACATTTGCCAAATCAATAACACTGAATAATATGTCACTCCCGGGGACTGCTGCCAGTTTGGGATAGGGACCACTGGGCTTCAGTACACTCATTGGCAGCTTGGAGGTCATGGACTATCCTACATGTATCCGGCTGTTCTTTCTGGGTCTTTTTCTTGACCGGGAAATGGGTTAAAATCATCATCGGGCTAGCAGGGGAGAGTCACACATCAGTTCTGCAATGAAAGGCAGTAACTCTGTTTGGAGGGGCCGTTCAGAAGGGGGACTGTTCTCGCTGACATCCTTGTCCGTAACCACCCCCTGTCCTGCCCTGTTGGGGCCGTCTCCGCCACTCACTATAGTAATGTCTCCTCCCCACAGTCGAAACGCGCCCACTTGGGTCGGGCTGTCAGCGGACCGCAACTTTCTCTCAGTCTCACTTTGCCGTGGTCTGTGAAAATGGTCTCTGTTTCCCTCTGGTTTTCAGTCACAATCTTATCAGTCCCTGTATACGCAAGTCTGGTAGAGATGTCTCCAGTCCGTTAACACCTTTGGTAACAATCCATTACAAAACAGATGTACACTACACTCTCAGGTCATTCCCCATGTGTCCCAAAGCTGCAAACCGTTCCCATGGAACTCTTCCATTACCGTGTGCGTCTCCGCTTTATCTCATCCAGACATATAGGATTCTCTTAACTATCTATAAACTTCTGGCCAGACTCCAACATCTCAACAAAATCCAGGTACACTTATGTTGGTTTTTTTTTTTTTTTTTTTTTTGAGTGTTTGAATTTTTTATTAGTTCAAAATTCACGTACAATGGCAAGTCATCATAACTTACAATTTCGTTACAATAGCTTACAATTACAATAAGAGTACTAGAAAACATAAGCAAGTTTATTAATGTACGTAGTATGGGGATTTAGGGTTGGTTTTAGAAAGGGGAGGGAGAGGGAGGGGGGGAGGGGTAGTGTTCTTTTAGATCTTCGCTCCAGTTCAGCTTATGTCTGTGGATTATTTGGGATAGGGTGGGGTGTATCAAGGGATAGGATAGGAAAAAATTGAGGGATAAATTTAGTCATAAACAAGTTAACATCACTCAATTCGTGTAACTATGAGTCGAACAACTAGTTGTGTATATCTTTGTTATGGGTGTAAGCTACCCAGATAAACTGGGGAGGGTGGTGATAATATTATCTGTCCTACATAATGTTGTAAAAAAAATAGTCTTTTAGTATTTCCCTACTCCTGTGTTCTCTGTGTTTTGAGAGGCTATCTAACTCATAGTTTGCCTACAGCCTCATTCATTACTCTTGTCCCGGAATTTAGACCACGGCTCCCAAATCTTTGAGAATTTGTGGTGTGTGCCAGTCTCCCAGTGGGCAAGTTCTTCCATTCTATAGATGCTATCTACTCTGTTGAGCCATTCATCTGTTGTGGGTGGTTCTGTATTGAGCCATTTGGGAGGTATCATTAGTTTGGCAGCCTGGACTAGATGTGTTGCTAGATGGTTTTTTTGTGGTCGCCAAGATTTGTTGGGTAACCATAACAGCACTGATTCTGGGGACAGGGAGATATAAGTACTTGTGATTTTGCAAACTGTATCTTCTACCTCTTTCCAATATGGTTTCAATGTTGGGCAGGACCAGTATATGTGTAGTAGAGAAGCTTTGGGAGCGTTGCATCTCCAGCATACGTCTGTTTGTCTAAGACCTATATCTTTTAGCTTTGTTGGTGTATTATACCATCTGGTCATTATTTTGAAGGAGTTCTCCTGGATTTTAACACATCTTGAGAAGCCATGTGAGTTATTGTGTATAGTTTTGATTTGTTTGTCCGTTATGGACATCCCTAAGTCCTTTTCCCACATGCCTATGTAAGCCGGCTTGACCTCTTTGTCTTTGGATAGTATAATGTCATAGAAGATTGAGACTAGTTTAGGTTTGGGGATTGGCTGTAAGAGCCACTTTTCCAGCCAAGTGGGGTCCTTCAATGTGACATGTTTCTTGTGGAGTTCTTTCTTATACTTGTTAAATTCTGCCTCATGTAAGAAGTTGTGTGGGGTATTAGAGGTCAATCCTGCTTGTACAAGGGCTGACTTATCTTTTTTGTGCAAGGAACGGAGCGGGATCTTACGGAACTGTTTCCACAGACTTTGAGTAGGGTTCGCTGTGGGATTTAAATATCACTTATGTTGGTTTTTAATCAAAAAGAAACAAAAGTCAGTCATAGGCTCTGTAATACAGTTGGGGGGCTCGTTCTTGCTTAGTCTGTTCGTGGGTTACACAGGAGGACATCACATCATACTGTATTCTTTTTCCACAACCAAATAAATTCCTTCAAGTCTTTTTTATATTGTCAGGGAGAACTCTAAATGCAGCCATCTGCCCCCTTCTGTAAACAACTTCAGCTTACTGTAAGCGTCAAGGTCAGAACAGAACACACACACTGATAACACAGCTCAGACAGAGCCCTAGACTTTTGGACTTCAGCGTCAAGGCCATTTACATGCCTTCACAAAACGCAGCTCCATCAGCCCCCACCCTTTTGTTAACCCCTTAAACGCCAGCAAAAGCAGATACCAGAGACATTGCAAACTTTTAGAGTAATTTTCTCTAATTGTCGGGATCAAATAAATTTAATATAATCAAAACAAACAACAACCCACACTCAAGACCCGCCGGCGTTTGTTTTCAAACGTCTGCTCAGATCCTGAGGGGGGTTTCAGCAATATCCCCACCAGCCTTTATGGCTGCAAACAGCGTAGAGTCATAGGCAATCAACTTTCAGTAACTTGAAGGGAATATAACTATAAAGATGGCGCCACTGAAGGATGGTAGGGCGTGTCATCTTCTCAACACCAGTACAGGGTGGGTCTGCATTACAGGGGCATTTTTCTATCCTAAAAAAATATAATTAAACTTCTTTTTCTCAAATTCTTTCTCACAAAAACTTGAAATGTCCCTTATCGCTGTCTCTTTCTTCAATGGGCACTCTGAAGGATCTGTCACTCTGTCCTGGTCCGTCCATCAGTCAGAGGTCTAATGTCGTGTTGCAAATCTGATCAAGTTTTCTCACTTGGACACATCATCAGCATCAGCACACATCCCAAACCTTCAAAAACTTAATATTAGTTTTCACTTAAAACACAAAATACCAGCCCTTATGTCTGATCAAGTCAACTTGTACTTTTCCATCAGTCCTACTACTCCACAACCTTCTGTTCTGTGCTCTACCCCTTCATGTGGGACACAATCTGAGTAGCTTTCTAGGTCCGCACCCTTGGCTTACTTATTTGCTTACTTCCCATCACAAATGTCTAAACTGCAACACTGCAACCTGTCCCCACAGACAAACGAATCCGACACACATGTGTGAACGACCCAAACAAATGAAAACTAGATTACCAGAATCACAGAGGACTCTTCACCAAGTCTCCCTTATTGACTCTTAACCAAGTCAACTCTCTTTACTGAACTACTCTCTCCTTGACTCTTTACCAATTCAACTCTCTTACTGACTCTTTACCAAGTCATTACTAGTTCTTACATTCATCCACAAAGTCATTCAGACTTCCAAAATGAAGCTAAACGCACACTCAGGGTGGGTCTCCGCTGCATGTGCACACATTGAGCTCTATACCTCTATGGGCAACCCTATTGGCACTAGTCAAGCAGTACTATAGACACTATGATAATCTGACAATCACAACAAAGTATCTCCTACTTTAGTAGTGCGGACCTCTAAGGGTTACTCCCTCCCGTCCCACAGTTTCAGCTAACACCACAGACTGTCTGACCATCCGTCACTGTCCAGTCTCTGTCAATCACCTTACAAAGAGGTTCTTTGCCAAAACCCTGAGCTTAGGTTACAGTGAACAACAGTGGCAAACATATAACACAGAGACAGTCTTACCCGGTCCGTCCAATTAGTGAACCAGAAGTGACATATCAAGGTAGACAGTAAAAAATCCATCATATTTGCGCCTTTTCTGGGTGGGCTGTGGAGTGAGCAACCACAACACGATACACGCCTCCATGAAGGTCCCCCCCGCCAGCTTGGTGAAACATGAACTGACCAGAAGCCTCAGGGTAAGTCTGTTTTTTAATTGTCTACCGTTGATTGTCACTTCTGGTTCACTAATTTGTACGGAGACACCGGGTAAGACTGTCTCCTTCGGTGTTTTATATGTTGGCCACTGTTGTTCACTGTAACCTAAGCTCCAGGGTTTTGGCAAAGAACCTCTTTGTCATGTGATTGACAGAGACTGGACAGTGCGGATGGTCATGACAGTTCTTTGGTGTTAGCTGAAACTGTGGGACGGGAGTGAGTAACCCTTAGAGTCCGACTACTAAAGTAGGAGAACTTTTGTTGTGATTTGTCAGATACATAGTGTCTATAGTACGCTTGACTGTGCCAGTAGGGTTGCCCATAGAGGTATAGAGCTCACCATGTGTGCACTGCAGCGGAGACCCACCCTGAGTGTGCGTTAAGCTTCTTTTGAAGGTCGATGACTTTGTGATGAATGTAGAACTAGTAGATTGACTTGTAAGAGTCAGTAAGAGAGTTGAATTGGTAAAGAGTCAGAGAGGTATTCATTAGAGGAAGTTTGACGTGGTTAAGTCATAAGGAGACTTGGTGAAGAGTCCTCTGTGAATTTGGTATCTAGTTTCATTTGTTTTCTTGGGGTCGGTCACACATGTGTGTCGGATTCGTTTGTGTCTGTGGGGGACAGTGTTGCAGTGTTGGCAGTTGTAGACATTTGTATGGGAAGTAAGCAAATAAGTAACGCCAAGGGTGCGGACCTAGAAAAGCTACTCCAGATTGTGGTCCCACAGAAGGGTAGATGCACCAGACAGAAGGTTGTTGGAGTAGTAGGACTGATGGAAAAGTACAGTTGACATGATCCAGACATAAGGTCTGGTATTTTGTTTTTAAGTGAAACTCTATATTTAGATTTTTGAGTGTTGTGGATGTGTCGTGATCTGATGATTGTACCTCAAGTGAGAAAACTTGATCAATTTGCAACCGACAATTAACCTCTGACTGATGGACCGGACCGGACAGAGTGACCAAATCCTTCAGAGTCCCACTTGAAGAAAGAGACAAGTGCGATAAGGAACATTTCAAGTTTTTGATGAGAAAGAAATTGAGAAACAAGAGTTTAATGTATATTTTTTTAGGGATAAAAATGTCCCCTTCTAATCAGACGCCACCCTGTATGCTGGTCGTTTAGAGGAAGATGACCGCCCTAGACCATCCTTCAGTGGCGCCACTTTATAGTTTATTCCCTTTCAAAGTTACTGGAAGTTTTATTGTCCTATGACTCTACGACTGATTTGCAGCCATAAAGGACTGGTTGAGGGTATGCTGAACCACCCCCCCTCAGAGTCTGAGCGAGACGTTTGAAAACAACGCCGGCTGGGTCTTGTGAGGTTGGGATATTTGTTTGTTTTGATTATTATTAAATTTATTTGATCCCGACAATAGAGAAAAATACTCTAAAATTGTGGCAATGTTCTCTGATATCTGCTGTTCTTCTGGCGTTTAAGGGGTTAACAAAAGGGTGGGTTCTGATGGAGTCTGCGTTTTTTGAAGGCATGTAAATGGCCTTGACGCTGAAGTCGAAAAGTCTAGGGTCTGTCTGTAGCTGTGTTATCAGGTTGTGGTTTTCTGTTCGACCTTGACGGCTTTCATAAGCTGAAGTTGTTTACAGAAGGGGGCAGATTGCTGCATTTAGAGTTCTCCCTGACAATTAAAAAAGACTTGAAGGAATTTATTTGGTTGTGGAAAAGACTACAGTAATGAATGTGATGTCCTCCTGTGTAACCCACCGACACGACTAAGCAAGAACGTCCCACCCCACTGTATACGACCTATGACTGACTTTTTTTCTTTTTGATTAAAAAACCAACATAAGTGATATTTAAATCGCCCCACAGCGACCCTCTCAAGTCCTGTGAAACAGTTCCCGTAACGACTCCCGCTCCGTTCCTTGCACAAAAATATCGAGGCTCCTTTGTACAAGTCAGGATTGACCTCTAATACCCCACACAACTTCTTACATGAGGCAGACTTTAAAGCAAGTATAAGAAAGACTCCACAAGAACATGTCACACATTGAAGGACCGCCACTTGCTGGAAAAGTGGCCTCTACAGCCAATCCCAACCTAAACTAGTCCAATCTTTCTATGACATTATACTAATCCAAAGTACAAGAGGGTCAGCCGGCTTACACATAGGCATGTGGAAAATGGACTTAGGGATGTCCTAACGGACAAACAATCAAAACTATACACAATAACTCACATGGCTTCTCAGATTGTTAAAATCCAGGAGAACTCCTTCAATAATGACCAGATGGTTAACTACAACCAAAGCTAAAGATATGTCTTAGACAAACAGACGTATGCTGGAGATGCACACGCTCCCAACGTCTTCTCTACTCACATATACTGTTCCGGCCCAACATTGACACGCATATTGGAAGAGGTGAAGTATACAGTTTGCAAAATCACATAGTACTTATATCTCCCCTGTCCCACAGAAATCATTCTGTTTATGTTACCCCAACAAATCTTGGCGACCACAAAAAAACCATCTAGCAACAAATCTAGTCCCAGGCTGCTGCAAACTAATGATACCTCCCAAATGGCTCATACAGAACCACCCACACAGATGAATGGCTCAACAGAAGTAGATAGCATCTATGATAGGAAGAACTTGCCCACTGGGAGAGACTGGCACACCCCAAATTTCTCAAAGTTTGGAGTCCGTGGTCCTAATTCCGGACAAAGTAATGAATTGAGGCTGTAGGCAAACATGAGTTAGATAGCCTCTCAAAAACACAGAGAACACAGAGTAGGGAATACTAAAAGACTATTTTTTTTAACACATATGTATGACAGATATATTATCACCACCACCTCCCGTTATCTGGGGCTATTACAAACCCTAACAAAGATATACACAACCGAGTTGTTCGACTCATAGTTACACAAGATTGAGTGGATGTCAACTTTTTTATGACTAAATTTTCCCTCATTTTTTCCTATCCTACCCTTGATACACCCCACCCGTATCCACAAATATCCACAGACATAACCTGAACTGGTCGAAGATCTAAGAACACTACCACCCCCTTCCCCCCTTTTTTATGCAGGGCCCCAACAGCCCTCTTGACTTTTGTAAGGAGAGTCCTTATTAACCCTTTGAGGGAGGATGAGATAGCTGCCAGCAGCGAGATGACAGGGTAAAAGAAACACACAGTCCGGTCTTCCGATGCACTCAAATCAAAACTTTAAAAAACCCAGCTGTATTTTAATACAGAGAAATCAGCATTTTGGGTATGAAAGGAGATAAGGCACTTAGATTCTATTGGACATCAGCACATTCTGGGAAAAAAGTTAATTAATTGTGCTCAGTTCTCAGAGACCTTGTGCACAGATATTGTTTATACTAAGAAGAAGATAAGTGGACTCCAGAATCATAATATAATCAAGGACAGACTGGCTTCTCATTAAATGTCAAAGGGTATTAGCTGACAGGCGAGCAAACAGGTTACATAAAATGAAGTTTGAATCATGACATTATCAGATGAGTTTGAATCATGACAACTTGACAATAGTCAGGGAACATGGCCGCTGTATCTAAGATGGCGGACAGTAGTCAAGATGGCGTCCGAAACCAGTGCGACCTCCTTAACAGCATCCATCTCGTAGGGTTATTTACCACAATTAACAACAAGAGCAATTATATTAACATAAAAACAAAGAAACACCCTTTTTTTTCATCATAGCTGTGTGTGGGGTCTTGTGTTTTGGGGGGAGGTAATGTAGTTTTTAATAGCAAAATTTGGGTTTCATCTGTCCTAATGGTGAACTTATTATTAAAGCTTTCTATGCAGAATATTTGAATATATTCTTGTCTGTTTTAATTTAATAACTTTTGACATTTTTTCATTTTCATTGTGCCTGTATGTGGGTGTACGGCATTAAGCTTTTTGATCATGTTTAATATATTATTTTTGATTAAAAAATGTCAATTTGGGCATCGTTTTTACCTTTTTTTAAAAAATATTTTTGTTGTTGTACGGCATAAAAAACTATTATGGATTTTTAGCTTGGGTTGGTATGGGCGTGGAAGTACAAAATTTTTTAAAGGGGACAGCAATTTTTGTGTTGGTGTTTTATTTATTTTGGTTTTTACATCATTTTTACTTTGCCCGACAAGGGGGCACTGACAGGAGATGACTTGATCTCTTGTATAATGCACTACACACCTTGTATGTAGTACAGTGCATTATACTATCACTGTGAGGCTTTATTATTAGGTCATAATCTACTACAGGCCCCTGAGGGGGGCTCCCCAAAGCTGTCTCTGACATCATCGGCAGCCCGAGATCGCTGCGGCAAGGTGCCGATGGGTGCAGAGGGCGCTCATATCGCAGTCTAAGTGGGTTAAATAAAGTCCAACACCAACAACAGCAGGAGGGTTGTCCTGAAATCTTCTTTAAGTACTTGAAACGTCCCTCGGAAAATGCAATTATGGCGGTTATTAAGGTGTTAACAGAGATTTATTAATCAACTATCTCAGAAAAAAACATAACATAAAGTAAATAATGTAGAACCAGTGACACATTTCATGATGGTTTCTCCCAGTTCCTGCCTCCCCCTAATATCTTTATAGAACCTCCCCTTACCCATAACACAGCATGAAGGGGCTCGGTGAAGGTGGTGGTGAAGGTGTGTAAGTGTCTGATGGGGTCACACAGCTCATAGAAGGACAACTCCCCCGCCTCATAATCCAGACAGATCCGGACTCCATCACTGGAGATATTGTCAGGTAACCGGATCTCATTACTGTCATATATCACATAATACTTATTATTACTCCTCATCAAGCTCCAGGACTTGTTATTATATCCAATACATGACTGGCGCACCCCCCTGTCTATACTGGGATAACACATCCCCACCATCCACCTCCCTGATCTACTGATCTCCACATCCCAGTAATGTCGTCCTGAGGTAAATCTCCGGCTGCTCATCACCTGAGGA
>WNYA01002026.1:1011-42160 GCA_019512145.1 Engystomops pustulosus
TGGTAACAAACAAATTAATCCATCCTACTGTGGTAATAATCTTGATGAGCTTGTATCCTATCCTACTCCTGTGTGATCTAACTGCTGAGTGTGTATCAATCTAGTCCGGTGTGTGATACAGGTCTGCGAGTGGGTTATCTACTTCCTCTCTGTGGCTACTGTCCGCTGGCGTGTATCTACATCCTATCCTGTGTGATACTGATGCCGCGCTGTGTATCTAATCCTGTTGTTGATACGTCGCTGTAGTGTGTATTAATGCCTTCCTCGCCTGCTCCTGTTCTGCGACGCTGTCTCCTCCTCCTTCTTTTCTTCCCTGTACTGTGACATCACTGTGTGTATTATCTCACTCTGATGTAGATAGACAGGTGTGACACTAACCATAGTGAGCAGTGGGTGATGACATCCCATCATGCTCTGGGGCTATTACTTAATTTAGGAAATTTTGGAAGAGTTATATCGATGTGAAGTAGTAGAAGAAGACAATGTTCTGGAGCAGCGGCTTCTATTGTCAGTTCTCATCCTCTAACAATCCCACATTATCTGCTAATGATCCCCATAGAGAACTGATGTCACCGAACCATTAACCAAAGCAATCCATCCACCGCCCGCAGAGCATTACATCCACAGCCTCATCACCAGAGTGAGTGCAGCTCTGGGGTATAATACAGGATGTAACTCAGGATCAGTACAGGATAAGTAATGTCATGTATGTACAAAGTAATGTCATGTATGTACACAGTGACTGCACCAGCAGCAGAATAGTGAGTGCAGCTCTGGAGTATAATACAGGATGTAACTCAGGATCAGTACAGGATAAGTAATGTCATGTATGTACACAGTGACTGCACCAGCAGCAGAATAGTGAGTGCAGCTCTGGGGTATAATACAGGATGTTACTCAGGATCAGTACAGGGGGGTCTCAGCACTTGGAGTGGGTGTCTATCAGGGTGATGGAGCAGTGTGAGGGGCAGTAGAGATAGCACTGAGTATTGGGGACCCTCTTGTGGTGCTCTCTCCTTGTAGTGTAGATAAGAAGCCATTAGCTTTGTGTATGATCTATGGGGACAATGTCTATGGCAGATAAGAGCCCTGAGGCCTGAGGGTCCTCGGGAGGTGAGAGGTCAGAAGAGCGGGGCTGATCCTGACACTGATGACTGGCGGCTCCTGATTCTCTCCTCTTTGTGCATCCTGAGACATGATTAGTCGTGTCGCCCGTTGCCGGTCCTGTACTGACTGCCCCCCATAGCCGCTGTCTCTCTGGCTGGGGTCGGGGGCTGCAGGTGAGGTCTCTCTGGTGGGGTCGGGGGCTGCAGGTGAGGTCTCTCTGGCTGTGGTCGGGGGCTGCTCAATGTCAGTCGGCTCATATGTGTAACGGTGGTTGGAATATTTTCCCGGAATATCTGCTCTGACTACAAGGGAGGGATCTGTAAAAGAGAAAAATACATGTGAGCTTCCCTTTCTAAAATATTAATTATAATAGTGATTTCAGCTCAGGATCACAGTGACTGCACCATCAGCAGAATAGTGAGTGCAGCTCTGGAGTATAATACAGGATGTAACTCAGGATCAGTACAGGATAAGTAATGTCATGTATGTACAGTGACTGCACCAGCAGCAGAATAGTGAGTGCAGCTCTGGGGTATAATACAGGATGTAACTAACCGCTGTGTAACAATGTATCCTCCATGTAACAATGTATCCTCTGTGTAACAATGTATCCTCCGTGTAACAATGTATCCGCTGTGTAACAATGTATCTTCTGTGTAAAAATGTGTCTTCTATGTAACAATGCATCCTATTTAACAATGTATCTGCTGTGTTACACTGTATCCTTTGTAACAATATAGCCTCTGTGTAACAATGTGTCTTCTATGTAACAATGTATCCTCTGTATAAGGCTGGATTCACACGACCGGTGCCCGCCGTACCGTAGAAAGGCGGGCACACGGCAGCGCGCGAGGAGGAGGGGGAGAGCGCTGCTCACCCCTGCCCCTCTCCATAGGGATATATGGCGCACGGCGCCGTATGCCCTGAAAAGATAGGACATGTCCTATTTTTTCACGGGGCACAGAGCAGTACGGTGCCGCACGTGCGTTCTCGTAGGGCGCCGCGCCCATTGCCGATATACGTCCCCCTTGCGGTAGTGTGAATGCAGCCTAACAATGTTTCTGCTGTATACAACAATATAACTTTGTAGCAGGAGACACAAGAAGCAGCAAAGAGTTGACAAACTTTGCAGGAATATATTGCATCCGTCATTGAACCTAAAGTGCTGGGAATATTTTTAACTTCCCATAAATGCCAGGAGAGGCGGCGGATCTTGTGGTGTGATTAAAATCATCCAGGGTTTGTTTTTTAATAAAGTGTTTGAATTACAGAACGTGTTTCATGGCGAAAGAATTGAGAGCAACTAGAAATGGCTCGGCCTCCCCTGAGATCCCAGCTTTCATTAGAAGCTCTCAGATCTTCCTCTTGTTCTAAATAGCATTTCAGATCTCCCCACGGAGAAAAAGGTTAGGATAAAGTCTGCAAAAATGGAGATAAAAGATAGTGACTGAGTCAATTCACAAATCATCTCCCCGTGATCTTTAGGAATTGATAGACAGATATCGTGAGTGACTGCTGGACTCATCCTCATTGGGAAGGTAAATGACCCCCATCACTGAGGCAAAGCAGCTCACTGGACCAACTCATGTATGCTGGGAGTTGTAGTGTCCGATTACGTACAGAGTCAAAGGCTTAGCAGTTTCATGCCATGTGCTCGCTGCATGCTCTAGGTTAACGGTGCACCAAAAATAAGTTGGGGCAGTGCAGAGGGCGCCAGATTCATGAAGAACGTGGCAATACAATTCATAAATCTGGTGCCCCCTGCACACTACACAGGCAACTGCACATAGTACACATAAATGTGACCCGTTATACACATCATACCCATTATACGTAACACACATCATACACTTTATAAACTTCCAACACACCATACACATAGTAATACATTGGATAGGCCCATCACACACATTGGCCCACATTTATCTTAAACACTGCAGTCTATACTAGGTGCAGTTGCCTGTGTAGTGTGCTGGGGGGCGACAGAGTCATGAATTGTGGTGACCGTTCTTCATTAATCTGCCGCCATACTTAGAGAATGATGTCTCGAGATCCATCAAATAACATGCAGGCAGCTATGGGTGGGATTCACCCTGGCGAAGACCCTAGGGCAGTGATGGCGAACCTTTTAGTGGCCGAGTGCCCAAACTGAAACCCAAAACACCCCTTATTTATTGTGAGGTGCCAACCAAAATTTCAAGCAGTAACTTATTGCTCCCTGTTCTTCAACAATGTTTGATCATATTGGCCTCCTGAGGACAAAATGGAAAATTTGCATCATTTTAGCTTCTTTCCAGTGTCCCTCTGTACACAGAATTTTGGGGCTAGCAGATTGTCTTCCAAAGATAATTCGGCCCTGTCTACTCATTCTCCCTCTTCCTACAGTCCCAAGTAGCGAAGTAAGTATCAAAATATGACTGAAAGCAGCATCTTTTAGCCTTAGCTTTAGATTCTTTGAGTCCTGTCTTGTGTGCTTTGGTGATGGCTCGGGTGCCCACAGAAAGGGCTCTGAGTGCCGCCTCTGGCACCCGTGCCATAGGTTCGCCACCACTGCCCGAAGGTATCTATTTCATCCCTACATATATCCATTTCATGGCGAAAGATTCTAGATTACGGGGATGTATAGTGCACAGCCTATAGACAACAGAGCCCTACATGAGTAACACGATTACTTTCTGATAGATTCCTGTTAACTGGGGTCTACATGTAGAATGAGCCCTTCCTATCCAGCATCCTTAGAGACCCCTCATTGGAATATTCTATATAAAGGTGATGCTGTTTTTCTATTTTTATCCCGATCCTTTGATATATTACACTGCACAATGTAAAAACATGACAATAAATGAGCAAAACATCAAAAAAGACAATCAGATCCTCTGAGATTGGCGCAGCCTCGAGCCCTGGAGCCGCCAGTAAAACCCCGCGATGTTCACTCGCAAAGTGCAGCCCTGGAATTATCTCACTGCTTAAGTACACAGAATAAAATCTTACAAGAAGGAGCAGCCTCCATAAGTTTCCTAATTTAATGGAGGCTTAAGATGTAATTACTGAGTTCCTGAACCTAATCCTTCTGGTGAAATGCAACCTGTTTAGATATTGCCGAGGAAGTCTGTGGAGAAGCGGCTCAATGAGACGGCGGAACTCAGATGAACTCCGGGACAAAGTTAATTGAAACAACAAAACTTTATTAGAGCAATTGTGGTATCTGTGTATTCATAGGCTTTTACTCTCTGTTATCAGGATATAAGTCATGGATGTGATTGTTTCATCTAGATTCTTAATAAGGAGACAATGAGGACAGAGATGTGCGGAGTGATTCTCATCCAGGGGGTAGTAACCAGATGAGGAATTATTTACTCCCATGTTAAGTTGCATCATATAAAGTTATCCTGCAGCTTGTAGTTTGTACATGTATGTGCTGACACCAGGGTGCAATAGCTGTCATATGGTAATGGAACACTGTAATCAAAAGTCATAACCCAATTTATATACATGCGGTCCCCTACTTAAGGACACCCGACTTACAGGCGACCCCTAGTTACAGATGGACCTCTCTGCCCACTGTGACCTCTGGTGAAGCTCTCTGGATGTTACTTTAGTCCCAGGTCACAAAGATTAGCTGTAAGGTGTCTGTAATGGAGTGTTATTGATAATCCTTGGTTCAATGACAGCACAAAATTTTGAAACTACATCTGTAACTGGGGCAAAAACATTTTTTTGTCTCAAACTACTATTATAAAATATACAGTTTCAAATTAAATACAAATTCAACTTAAGAACAAACCTATGAAACCTATCTTGTACATAACCCGGGGACTGCATGTACTGTCACAGTGCCAATCAGGTGGCCAGAAGAACAAAGTCCCACCCCTGAGGACCCTGAAGAGCCTAAATCCAATCAGCTCTTCAAAAAACTCTTTGCATGGCTGAAAGTTCTAGCAGGATCAGTGTCAGACTGGGTCATCAGAGTAACATGTGATTCTGGGTCGCCCCGGGTTCTAATCCAGTATTACCTATAGCTCCGGATGACCAATCAATCTGCAGGCCACTAAGGATCCAAGGGACACTGAAAGTGAGATTCAATTGTGAAAAGCTCAGGGATAATTGTTACATGGGGACACTGGCAGCGCAGCTGATCTCTTTTATTAGGGAATCTGGAAATTTGCTTTGTATCATTTTTGTTACAATGTATCTTTAATCAGCCCAAAGAAAGTGGTAAGAGATTTATAGAAGTCTAAATAAAGAGGGAAGTAAGAAGGAGCCACGAGGCGATCAGTATGTTGTACTGAGTGAGGAGGAGATGAATATTCCGAATGCTTCTCTTATTTTCTTTTCATTCCATGGAAACATTGAGGTGATTAAATGGCTTCCCCTCTCGCTTCTAGACACAGACGACTCGCGGCGCTTCAATATGCTTATTACAACTTACACAAATAAAACCGTAATCTCCTTCTACTTGCAGAGACGAGATTGTTTATTGGAAAGTGATCCACACATCCGGAATGACAGAAATATCTATGGATGAAGCATCACATTCTTACTGCTGGATTAGGACAAGGACCCAATGTATCTTAATGAAGCCTTGGAGTAGAATCAAGGACATAAATTCCATGGAAGAGTCTAGGGGTCCCATTAGAGAGGGGGTCCCAACACCCATATTCACTGTTCCCTTCATTCCAACAAACAAACGTAAAGCGTCCCCACTCCTCACTTATATCACTGCCAGCAAGCAATTGAACCAAGTAGAAACAACCAGAATAGTGAGTGCAGCTCTGGAGTATAATACAGGGTGTAACTCAGGATCAGTACAGGATAAGTAATGTCATGTATGTACACAGTGACTGCACCAGCAGCAGAATAGTGAGTGCAGCTCTGGGGTATAATACAGGATGTAACTAAGGATCAGTACAGGATAAGTAATGTCATGTATGTACACAGTGACTGCACCAGCAGCAGAATAGTGAGTGCAGCTCTGGAGTATAATACAGGAAATCTAACTCAGGATCAGTTACAGGAAATAAGTAATGTCCATGTATGTACAAACAGTGACTGCAACAGCCAGCAGAATAGTGAGTGCAGCTCTGGGTATATAATACAGGATGTAATCAGGATCAGTACAGGATAAGTAATGTCTGTTGTACACAGTGTACCAGCCACCAGAGATACGTGAGTGCAGCTCTGGGTATAATACAGGATGTACTCAGGATCAGTACAGGATAAGTAATGTCTGTTATGTACACAGTGACTGCACCAGCAGCAGAATAGTGAGTGCATCTCTGGGGTGTATAATACCGGATTAACGCAGTCAGTAACAGGAATAAGTAATGTCCATGTATGTACACAGTGACTGCACCAGCAGCAGAATAGTGAGGGCAGCTCTGGGGTATAATACAGGATGTAACTCAGGATCAGTACAGGATAAGTAATGTCATGTATGTACACAGTGACTGCACCAGCAGCAGAATAGTGAGTGCAGCTCTGGGGTATAATACAGGATGTAACTCAGGATCAGTACAGGATAAGTAATGTCATGTATGTACACAGTGACTGCACCAGCCGCAGAATCCTCGTTACTGAGTTATCCTGAGTTACATCCTAGTATTATACCCCAGAGCTGCATCACTATTCTACTGCTGGTGCAGTCTCACGTGTGTACATACATGGACATTACTTATCCTGTACTGATCCTGGTTTACAGTCCAGTTATTTACCCAGAGCTGCAACTCACTATTCTGCTGTTGGTGCAGTCACTGTGTACATAACATGACATTACTTATCCTGTACTGATCCTGAGTTACTAATCCTGTATTATACCCAGAGCTGCACTCACTATTCTGCTGCTTGTGGCGATACACTGTGTACAATTACATGACATTATTATTATCTGTACTGATTCCTGAGTACATCCTGTATTATACTCCAGAGCTGCACTCACTATTCTCTGCTGGTTGCAGTCACTGTTGTACATAAACATGGACATTACTTATCGTACTGATCCTGAGTTATCATCCTTGTATTATACCCCCAGAGCTGCACTCACTATTCTGCTGCTGGTGCAAGTCAGTGTACATAACATGACGATTCTTATTCCTGTCGTAAATCCTGAGTTACAGATTTTTTCCTGTAGTTACCCAGAGCTGGCACTCACTATTCTGCTGCTGGTGGCCAAAGTCAACTGTGTTATAGTACTGTATTACCAATGGGACATTACTTAATCCTGGTTACTGATTGCCTGAGGTAATTCCTGATGGATACCCCAAGAGCTTGCACTTCACTATTTCTGCTGTGGTCGCAGATTCAACTGTTATTGCTAACATTAGCATGAACATTCACTTAATCTTGTATCTAATTCCTGAGACAACAATAGTAATCATGCATAGTTAATACAAATGAGTTACAAAAATTTATTTGAAAAATTTAGTCAAACTTTTTTCTTAAAACGTACCTACCTTTGCATTGTTAGACATACGTTTCCCTGTGAATCCACAGGTTATGAAACTACCCATGTAAAAGGATAAGCTTTTTGGGTTAATTAGTGAATTCTTAAAGGGAACACACTAGTTCAGAGCTATTATTATTAAAGGGGTAGTTTACCGAAGACTTTTTAAAAAAAAAAAAACATCAAAAAAAAAAAAAAAAAAAAAAATGGGTGGCCGGGGAGGGGGCGCTCCTGCATATATAAAATAACCAAAGTACTTCCCTCCCGGCATTTCCTGCCTTTGGCTTTTCATGCCTCGTTGTTTACATAGGGCACAACAAACCCCGCGGGAGGAAAGTAAGTAACACTAAAGGGAGGAGCAGGACATCCAGGTTATAGGGAAATATGATGCAAAATATAAGTTTTCCTGACTCTCGCTTTCAGGGCCCTGCCCCATGTATTGTTCAATGACAGCTTTGACTGGGAGAAGTTCCTTTAACTTAAAGTGAATTCCTATTTGTGCCGATTGGCCGGGCTGCTCCAAAAAGTCAACTCCGACACTTCTCCTCAAACTCGTTTCCGGAATAATAGCGAATTAGGGAAGACACAATTGCTCAACATATTCTTTTTGAAAAAAACTAGTGAAACTAGAAATACTAGGGAATGAGTGCCTCTTACCCACTTGTATTTTTAGAATTTTTGGTTTTTACTTTAAAAATTTAAAACAATATTAAAAAAAATACATTGCTGAGGGAAATTTATGTTCCTTCCGTGGATATTGGCCAATGGCCCTGAATGTTTTATACATGATGGTTCCTGGATTGGGGGTAAGGGTTACCCGGGGCAGCACAGCAGATCAGAGCTAGCCCGGAGCTTCCACTTGAACAAAACATGAAGTGTAACGCATCCGGCTATGTGAAGGTGTTTATCAAAAACCGTTTTCAACTTCCTGACGCACGGAAGCTCGGGGGCCTTGCGTACGAAGAGGGGTTTCCTGCATATATTGGTAATTACATGGGAAAAACCATGCTACTCCCCCTTCTACACACAGACGTCACCGAATCTGCACTTCCTATAAATAGAATTGTAAGGTGGTGCAGCAAAAGCACCAATTTACTGTAGTATTATACAACAGGCTCAGGTCCCAGGGTTTCTGGTTTTCAGGTCAAGGCTCTTATCTAGCGGTTATCGGCCCATCCTATGGAACCCTGACACCAAAAAGCAGATTTAGTTGGATTATTGCAGAACAAGGCAGGGCAGTCCCTGCATTATCCACTTGGCCTTGAGCAGCAGGGATAAGGGCACCCCTGGTGACTTACTGTCATCTGGTCCTGCTACAGGCAGCAGGAAGCAGAGGCGAAAGGAGAGGGCTGCTGAGTTGGGGAACAGTTTTTTACACACGGTGAATATATATATGTATTATTGTTACTATGGAGGCACATAAGGAGGGGAGGTGCTGGGGGGGGGGGGCACCTAAAATACGGGAAAGATGCCTGGGGGTGGGGCACAAAGACGCCAAACTAAAGAAGATCAGGTGGTGCTACGAGGGGCAAACAAAAATAAAGAAGCGGTAAAACTGTTTATGTTAACAATGAGAGTAGGCTTTTTTTTTAATATGAGAGGAGCTGTTGGGGCACAAAAACCAGAGGGGGCAACAATTTTGTGACAGGGGAGCTGATAAGGTGCGTAGTTATGTATGTTAACTTACTGTGGGGGGCACAATTAAAAAGGAAAGGTGTGGCGGAAACTGGTTTTTTTGCACACTGAGCGGGCTTTAATACAGGGGGAGCTGGGGGCCACAAGTTCAAGGGTGGCCAACCAGTGTGACAGGGAAGCTTGGGAGGACACAAGTGAAGGGCGGTGATATTTGGGGCACTAAGGGAGGAGATTAACCTGTGTAGGGTGGAGCAAAAATATGTCATTTGGAGGGGGGAATTTACCCAGTGCCAACATAGCGAGTCAATCTTTTTGTCCCACCGCTACGAAAAGTTGGAAAGGTATTCATTAAAGAAACCCTAATCATTTTTTGGATTTGTTATTCCCTCATGCTCATTTTGGACTCTGAAAAAAAAACTACAGCAGGCTCTTTCTTTACTTCTATAAACTTTTCTAAATTCTCACTTCTTTGAAAACTCTTGCTGAATTCCTTCTTGATCAGCAAGTGGGATTATTTTTTTGCGCCTGCCGTAGGAAGGATTGATTACACAAAAGTTTCTATTAGAGGGGAGGAAGTTGTGGGGAGAGAAGGAGGATAAAGAGGGCTTGCAGAAAGCTGAGTGGATAGCTTAAAAAAGTACGTTTTATTTTACTCAAGTGCTTATTCAACTTTAGTATAGGTAAGGGAAACTTCTTAGAATGACCCATGCACTGGTTTTTTAAAAAAAAAAACGGAAGGGAATTTAGTAAGGGAATTTTAAGTAGCTATGGCATGAATTCATGCAGGATGGATGTTGGCACACACGGGCTACTAGCATTTGCATGTTCACCAAATACCAAGAAACAAAGGCGGGCACCCTGGGGCGCAGGACCACGGGCCTGATCGCCATTTCCATGGAAGGAGCATATGCGACTCAGGCTGAAGGATTACCCCCAGGGACGCTGGGGCATTTGCGCTTCTTTTGATAAGGGGGATGGTTGCTCACACCATGGCGCTTTTGACAGGTGTATGATGTCTAAATTATAGCCCCCCCCATTGCCACAGGGTTGGGGTTAAAGATTGTCAACTGTCCCCAATTTTGAACGAGTAAGTACTAAAGTACTAGACCCCATCCAAACAGATAATTGCTTCAAAGGAATATGACGCTAATTAAATCCCATTAGGAAATGGGGGTTTACAAACCACAGCCTAGTTCAAGAGATTCCTTGTGGTCCCATCATGAGACCAACCCACCAATCACAGAGGCTTAGACCTTAGGCCGGCGGCCCACATGGAGCGCTTGTCTGCGCTTTGGCAAACGCAAACAAAGTCGCGGCACCACCCGGGTCGCGGGCTCGGCTCCGATCGGCCCTCGGGTTTCTATGGAATGGACGCTGCGATCGGGGGAACGGGGCCGACGGTTTGTGTTTGAATTAATTTAACGCGGGGGCTAAATTTGTCAACTGGACAACCCTTAAAAGGGAACCTCTCCAACCCTGGGGGGCTCGTTTTTAGTCTCCCATTTGCCCCCCTTGGATGCGGGGAAAGCAGAACGGACTGAGATACAAAAGAGGTAAACTTTAATCTAAAAAGCGTCCTGATTGATTTTTTAAAAAGTTTTGGTATGCTTGCTAAAGCATTGGCAGTATGGAGGGGCAATTAGGGTGAAGACTAAAAAAAGCAAGCACCCCGTGACAAGGTTTTACCACATTAAGGGTAGAGATACAAGTAGACAATACATTTGGTCTGAACCAAAGTGTACTTGCAGTCACATTCAGGCCTATGGATAGATCATTAGAACTAATTTGGGATAGTTGAGGAAACCAAGATAAGTAATGTCATGTATGTACACAGTGACTGCACCAGCAGCAGAAAAGTGAGTGCAGCTCTGGGGTATAATACAGGATGTAGCTCAGGATCAGTACAGGATAAGTAATGTCATGTATGTACACAGTGAGTGCACCAGCAGCAGAATAGTGAGTGCAGCTCGGGGGTATAATACAGGATGTAACTCAGGATCAGTACAGGATAAGTAATGTCATGTATGTACACAGTGACTGCACCAGCAGCAGAATAGTGAGTGCAGCTCTGGGGTATAATACAGGATGTAATTCAGGATCAGTACAGGATAAGTAATGTCATGTATGTACACAGTGGTATAACCAGCAGAATAGTGAGTGCAGCTCTGGGGTATAATACAGGATGTAACCCAGGATTAGTACAGGAAGTCCCCAATACGATTTTTTGAACGACCCCTAGATACGCTTGCGCTGCCGAGGACCCGTTTGTATATAGGGCTGGCCTGTTATTAGGATTGCAGGTGCTGCTCTTCTGTGCCCTGAGTATAGTAAGGATACACTGCCTGTTTGCCTCGTGCTGTGTGCCGCTGGTATCAGGCGACCGCCTTTTTAGTGATACCGGTGGATGGTGGCGGTAACTAAGGACGCAGTGTCTTGTTTTTTATGCGCATGACCACGTCCTTAGTGATACCAGCAGAGGTATCAGCAGAGTTACTGTACATTTATAAAATATACCAGATCCAACTTACATGCAAATTCTACGTAAAGGGAACCTGTCACCAGATTTGCACATATACAGCTAGTGACAGGTTCCCACAGAACCCTATTAACTGACTTCTTTTAGCTAAAAATTGTTTCCTTCACCTCCCCATAAATCCATTTTATCTTGTATTACCTGGAATCAGAGGGGGTCTGGCTTGCTTGGCAGGTCCCTCCCATCTACACCTTCCCACTATTCAGCTCTTCATGTCATGTGACCAGGATGATGTCATCAAAAGTCTTGCACCCTTTACATTTGCAAATTGTACCCCATGTATCTTATGACATGAAATCGAAGCAGCCTCCATGAACTTCTACTCCTCTCCATCCTACATGGAGGCTGCTGTGATTTCATGCAATCACATACATGGTGTACAGTTTGGCATTGTTAGAAGGCTAAAGGACCTACGATGATGTCACTCTGGTCACATGACAAGAATGTAAAGCAAGACATAGCTGTCAGTCAAAATAAGGGGACGTGGTTTACAGGCAGCCCAGGAGAGAGAAGAGTCAAAGCCAGAAGACATCAGTCAGAAAAGCTTATTTGCATATCAGAAAAATGACTGTAATTAAGGTACAGGGCATCACTGGCATCTAATTTTAGGTGATATGGAGAGCACTGCATGTACAAGGTAAAGTTATCTCCTATTAGAACTTTTATACCTAATTCATAAAGTTCTCAAATGATGTCCAACTAGATTCATAGAAAGGTTTTGCAGCAATGAGTCTTCTGCAGAGGGTAATTTTTGGCCACCTAATCGCTCATGCAGCAGTGGGCACATGATTAGGGAGAGTACCTGGGTAATACCGCGTCCTGTCATATCAGCACTGTAGCAGTACCAGAAGCGCTGTGCTTCTACCACAACCTGAGGAACCGTGTCAGAGGTTTTATTATCTCTCTAGATATAGACTATATATCTTACAGCAGCCACTGCCAGACCAATATCATTTTTGACATCAGAATGACGCGTCATAGCAGTAGTGCCAACATATTCCAAAACATTGGGAAAGCACCCACCTCACCCTCTGTGCTTCCTAGGCTCACCCTCTAAATATAATACTTTGCCTTTACAGCATAGGGCAGTATTTTCACCTACTGCTTTAGGGGGCACAAAGACCCCTCTATTGAAAGGCAGATGTATCTGGCACATGGTAGGTTACAAATAGTAATTATGTATATATATGGCTTCACAACTGGATCTGGATCTGGTAGCCAAAAGTCAGTTACTGCCCCCCCCCATCCCCCGGGTAGCCAAAAGTCACAGTGCCTGCAAAGGGGTTATCAGAGTTTAGTAAATATGTAATTATGTATTATATGTATTATATATAAATAGTAATAAACGTGTACAGTACTTACCTCCTCCGGTATATACATATACTGTCTATGAAGATAAAAGGGACAAGACAGGAGGTATAAGACATTGTATTATGGTCACAAGAGCTTACAGTCTATGAGGATGAGGGGGTGACACAAGAGCTAACAGTCTATGAGGATGAGGGGGTGACACAAGAGCTTACAGTCTATGGGGATGAGGGGATGACACACGAGCTTCCAGTCTATGAGGATGAGGGGGTGACACAAGAGCTAACAGTCTATGAGGATGAGGGGGTGACACAAGAGCTAACAGTCTATGAGGATGAGGGGGTGACACAAGAGCTTACAGTCTATGGCGGGTGATAGTGATGGGTCTTTGCTGCGATATGCAGCAAAGCCCATCTCTGTATGAAGGGGGCTCAGCCCTTGAGCCCTCTTCATACACCCTTCATAGCTCCGTGATGGATGTGCCCTACACTTGAAGGGTCATAGTCACCTGCTCCTCCATCAGTCCCATAGATTAGCCACACATGGGGGCTACTGACCCAATCATACGGGGACCACACATTGCATGATGGGTCAGATGCCAACCAATTACTTATCCCCTATTTAGCGCCATTTGTGTGAACCATCCTTACGTTTTTCAGTTTGAAGATATGCCGTCTCCCTTTCCCTTTGGTGGACACCTTCTTTTCCACAGCGGGGGCCGACTTGTATTTCGTGTTCCTCAGCCTGGCCGATCTTCTGTGGATCTCCTGCTTGGACTAGAGGAGATGAGACATAGGAGGGATGTGACCGCACTGACCTGATGATCTGTGGGTCACTCAGGGACTACACAATACAGATATGTCATGTACATGTGTATTTCTAATCCTCCCCTTTAAGGCAGAGTCAGCCTCTTCCGTCAGTGATTCTCACCCCTCACCTGCTTAGTGCTGCCTCCATTACTCTGCTGGGCGGTGGATGTACTGGCGAAGCTGGTCCCGGTGTAGGCGCTGCTGGTGGCGGTGCTGCCCATGTAGTTCCCGCCCCCGGCACTGCCTTTCCCGGTGCAGCTGTGGCACAGGATCTCCCCCTGGCTTCCTTTCTTCCACATGGAGGAGGAGGTGGTTTTGCACATGCTGCATGTCGGCTTCACTCCGAGAGGCATCTACAAGGAATCGGACAGATGTCAGTAATAAGCACAGACACACAGTGACCAGAGGGGGCAGTATGGAGAAGGGTGTGCACATTATATAGCCCCTCCCCCACGTGACAAGTCATCATAATCAGAGCAGTGTCATCGTTGTCAAGCAACAGAGCATTACCATATACCCAACTAGGATGAATGCATATCATAGCGGAAGGAGGGGGGGGGGTTGGAGTTCCTGAGGCAAATGTACAATGTCTAGCAGGCTGGACCAAATAATCAGATCTAAGGCTTATCCTAAATTACATCATGTACTGGTCCTGAGTTACATCTTGTATTATACCCCAGAGCTGCACTCACTATTCAGGATAATACAGGATGTAACTCAGGATCAGTACAGGATAAGTAATGTCATGTATGTACACAGTGACTGCACCAGCAGCAGAATAGTGAGTGCAGCTCTGGGGTATAATACAGGATGTAACTCAGGATCAGTACAGGATAAGTAATGTCATGTATGTACACAGTGACTGCACCAGCAGCAGAATAGTGAGTGCAGCTCTGGGGTATAATAACTCATGATTATTGCAAAATATGTGATGTCATGTATTTACAACGGAACTCAACCTTCTTTGTAGATGATAAAATACTTTGTGGTTCATCCCTCCCTTCCTTATCAAACATTATTGGCCTGTGTTAGCCATCAGTACTGTACTGTGAGGAGGGAGCAGCTGCCTCAAATGAATTTCAGACATTTTCTCTGGTCTTGTATGTTTATGTAGTAACTTTTGGATGTTATTGGGGGTCTCCAGGACCTACAAAGGGGTTAAAACAACGTTGCTTTGGAGCAGTGGTTAACCCTGTCCCTATGTGACTGCGGAGCATTGTTTTATCTCTTTAATCAGCGACCAGCTGGCTTGTCAATGAATAGCGCTGTGGGCCCCTGGCCACGTTTCATGTGAGGTCTTGGCTGGGTGGCCAAGCAGGCAGGCCGCATCCAGTGTCAGAGCTATTCAAGGCTATTGGCACAGCAGTGTCCCCATTAATTTTCGGCTTGTCACATGCTGTCATGCAAGTTACACCAGAGAGGAAGTGACCGTTAAAAATAAGAAAAAAGTTGCCCGGCATCTTCCAGACTTTATCTCTTGAGGTTAGACCAGAGGAGACAATTAGCTTCTATCCAGTCACAGCTGCAGGAAAAGGGAGCCGAAAAAAGCTAGCCCCATGCTATAACGTACCTTTCCTGCCCGCCCGCAGCCGCGCTTATCAACATCTGCCACATTGACGTCCCACACACTACCAGATAGAGAAGTGATATTCCACTTCCCGGAGTCCCAGCTCATTCATCGAGAGCCAAGAACTGAAACGGGTCACTGGACTTACGAAAATATCTGGTGCCTATGAGCCACGTGAAATTGGAGTGGTCTACTGGTGGACTCCAGTACCTCAATTACAAATGGGGGACGTGTAGTTGAGGAATAAATGTCTACTCCACCAGTTAATAACATAAGAAGGGGATATGGGATAGGTCTTCCTTAAATTATGAAAAATACATATGAAATGTGAATTTGTTGGGTTCAGCAACAAATAAAATTCTTTAATCAACAAAGGGTTAAAATATTTCAAACTTTTAGATGGTTGAGATAGGAGATTCTTCTCTGGAGGACCTAGTATGTTTGTATACTATAAAGACGGTCCCCTACTTAAGGACACCCGACATACACCCCTAGTTAAAGACGGACCTCCCTGCCCACTGTGACATCTGGTGAAGCTCTCTGGATGTTACTATAGTCCCTGACTGCAATGATCAGCTGTAAGGTGTCTGTAATGAAGCTTTATTCATAATCCTTGGTGCAATTACAGCAAAAAAATTTGAAACTCCAATTGTCACTGGGGCAAAAAAAAATAAAAAATTGTCTAGAACTACAATTATAAAATATACAGTTTCGACTTACATACAAATTCAACTTAAGAACAAACCTATGGACACTATCTTGTACATAATCCGGGGACTGTCTGTATAGAAGGCCCATTAAGTTGCATTGCATCAGTTCTCCTGCGGAGGCACTGCAGGGGATTTAAACACTTAGTGGCGTATGATTGTGGCCAAAGCCGACCCCCAGGGTTTTTGGCCAGATACCTCTTGATGTATTTGACTGGCAGTGAAGCCTCGGGGCAAACCTCCAACCTGGCATAGTTGCCTGCCGTGGAGGTGGGGTATTCGTAATTTTAATCGCACATTAAATTCCACTGCTTGTACGCGTAGAAGCAGTGATAGATCTCTCCCTTAATGTCGACTAGCAGAATATATAGTGAATAGGAAAATATTTCTTAAATAATGTGGTCTCCTCAGACAGGTGATGTTTTGGTAAAGTTGTACTGTAATAAGTCTTCTGGGAAACACCTTTTAAAGAGAAACTTTCACCAAGTCTTTGCCTCCTCCAATAGGTGGCGCTATACTGGTGCCATTGCCGATTTCTTTCTCTTGCCCCCACCACTAATGAATAATCAGTGCCATTAGTAAAAATGCCCAATATGCTAATTAGGTTCACTACCGTTAAGTGGGAGGTGCAAGGCGGTCTGATCTATCCCAAGACCGCCCACTTGATGGTTTAGAGCCTAATTACAATACTCACGGACAAAAATAATGGTGATAATTCCCCAGGAACGACGGGGGGGGTACAGGATAAGTAATGTCATGTATGTACACAGTGACTGCACCAGCAGCAGAATAGTAAGTGTAGCTCTGGGGTATAATACAGGATGTAACTCAGGATCAGTACAGGATAAGTAATATCATATATGTACACAGTGACTGCACCACCAGCAGAATAGTGAGTGCAGCTCAGGAGTATAATACAGGATGTAACTCAGGATCAGTACAGGATAAGTAATGTCATGTATGTACACAGTGACTGCACCAGCAGCAGAATAGTGAGTGCAGCTCTGGAGTATAATACAGGATGTATCTCAGGATCAGTACAGGATAAGTAATGTCATGTATGTACACAGTGACTGCACCAGCAGAATAGTGAGTGCAGCTCTGTGGTATAATACAGGATGTAACTCAGGATCAGTACAGGATAAGTAATGTCATGTATGTACACAGTGACTGCACCAGCAGCAGAATAGTGAGTGCAGCTCTGGAGTATAATACAGGATGTAACTCAGGATCAGTACAGGATAAGTAATGTCATGTATGTACACAGTGACTGCACCAGCAGCAGAATAGTGAGTGCAGCTCCCATAGCACATATACACCATTAGTATGATACTAGCTGATGCTATGAGTGTATCCATGTCTCGGAGCACGTGACCTCCAGCACAATGGCAGCTAATAATAGATTGTTCTGTGTTATGCAGCGAGGATTTCGAGGGAAAGTTCTTTTGTGTGTGACAGGCGGTGACTATTCTATTACGTCTGTAGCTATAGTAGGACATCTCTCGGGGTGTCCGCTGCTCCGGGCACCTGTGACATGTGCTGCTGTTTACTACTCAGTATTAGAATGAGGACAAACCTGTTTCTTCCTTCAAGTCTTGAAAAAATTTCTGATTGAAGATAAAGGCGACTCCGCTGATCTCCTCCACTTTGGCCTCGGCGGTCGTGTTTCTGTTGATGAAGTTGGCAGTGATGGCGATGGCCAGTTTCCCTCGAAATTCCTTCCTCCTGAATCCTAAAAAATAAAAAATGTCCGTCAGGAGGCAGATCAGTACTTTTCTTACTTCTCTCCTGAAATACTCTGTGCTGCATGGAGTCTTTTTCCCATCATGAAACTTCCATCTTCACGTACAGAAGATACGGAGTTCTCTCCTGAAATACTCTGTGCTCCTGGTGGGATCCTGCTTGTTCCACTATATTACTCCAGTTACACTATGGGGCAAATTAACTTACCCAATCCTGACGCGATCCCGCGGTGCGTTGTCCGACAAGGATTCGTGTCCGACGCGATTTACTAAGATCGTGCGTCCGAGTTCCTGCATGTGTCGCTGCTGCACCGAGGTCCGCCGGAGTTCACCTTCTTCTTCCTGGTGCATGTTCTTGCAACACAAAACCTTTTATAAATTCCGTGTTTTGTCCGAATCCGTTGGATTGTCCGATGGCCAAGCCCCCGGTGATGCACCAAAATCCGATCCCGTGCGCCAAAATCCTGGAGCAATTTGGTGCAAAACGGAAATATTTGGGAAAACCGACGAAAGTGCAGCGTTTGGACCCTTCTATACTATGATAAAGCCCAAAATTTAAGATTATCCCCTATCCACAGACATTGGGGATAATTGGGAGTCAAAATGCTGGGACCTCAATTAAACAAAAAAAGGAATCAATAGGGAATAAGGATCACGACAAGTGGCACCACTTGGGTTGTCTCTGATACTGCAACTCAGCTTTATTATAAATGGGGCTGAAGTGCAATACCACAAACAAACTATGGACAGGGGTGGCGCTGTTTCCAGAAGAAATCAGCCACTTTTTCCTAATACCGGATTTCACCTTTAACATCTGGTGCATGTTACGTGCACTGATACATTGTAACGATTCGGACAATAGACAGATTTGTGACGCTTACATGAGAATGATTTGAGAGCTTTGAGAAGGGTTATGGAAGTAGAGTCTACACTTCCAAATGGAGACAAGAATATCACTATTCACTGACAGCAAGCAGAGGTTTGTAAAAGAAACCGAGAACCCTGGAAAGTTATAGGATTTTCTTTATATGGGAATGTGCAGCATATGGATTTTTTATTATTAGATTATAAAACGCCCCAGTGCTGCCGCCATCTCCTCTACACCCAGGTAATAATACCGCCCTATAGAGTCTTGGCGTCATTATTAGTCATTCCAAACACGTCCCCTGTATCTTCCGCCAGCCGGGGGTCTATTACCTATAATGCAGTAGTAGGTTTAGGTACATTAGGTGCGGTACAGCTGTGACTCCGTCCCGTTTAATTGGGATTTCTGGGGCGTAAGCTGAAAATTATAATATTACTGGGATAATTTTAGAAAAGTGAAAACTGCAGAACTGGATACATTGTCTATTTTTATCACAATGGACACTTCTGCTTTGTAAATGAGTGTCAAGTTCCCAAAATTATACATATACACGGACGCCACAAGATACAGTATCTACATGTAACGTCATTACGTATCTGCGGAATGCTGGACATACAATGTATAATGTACCCTACACATAACATCTCACCTTCCAGGGTGTTCCTGCGCCCGTCCGCTCCGATAATGACGTCAAATTCGTATTCCGATAATGGATGATCCTGAGGAAGATATTCCGCCCTCCATCCGATTTCTGGGGAAATAGGAAAGAATAAAATATATGAATGTTCTGGGTACAAGGGTTGGGCCATGGCTGGTATAAGATGGGCACAATGGATGGAATACAGATGTTCTAGTATACATTTACTACTAACAGAACCTTTATATATGAGTCATAGTTCTATTATACAGGGGGAGAGAAAAGTTCCAGGGTCCCCTTGCATTTCAGAAATCAAAGGGTAAGTAAGCAGCTCCTAGTGCCGAATTTATGGGTGACAGGTCCTCTTTAAGCCCTGTATACATGTATACACTTACACAGACCTGCAGACCACATGGGGGAAGTAGGCAGCAGGAAAAAGAGATGTGAACTTCCTAGTCCAATGTGCAGCATAATATATATATAATGGTGCACGTCCTCCAGTTTTTGATGTATCATGTCGGATGACGGGGCCCTCCTGACACTGCGGGCCCCATAGCAGCTGCTATGGCTGCTGCCTCTGTAGCTACGCCCCTGGTTAGTATTATAAATAAGCTAAGTTTGGATTTGACCTGCATATACCGGAAGTGTTATTGTCACAAGGCTAAAGTCATATAACACCCCTATGGCTCTGGTTGCCATGTTTCCAAACTCCCTTGCCCATTTTATGCTTGTAGTTCTGCCCCTTATCCCACTATTCCGTATCTACATCCGCCGTCGTGTATCTGAGCTTGTATCCGATTGCTGGACAAGTTATCCCTGGTTTAATGCACGAGGTTCATACAGCAAACTAACTGGATGTTTACACCAGGATCCTGCGCTGTGTGCCAACGCCACATATTTACTACTAACCGGCTGTGATTTTATGTGCCCGCTGTGCCCGCCGCGGCTCACTTTCACGCCTCAGGGCCATTCAAAATTCCTTTTGTCATCACTTTGAAACTTAATATCCACTCCTCTAAAATGATCTCTTATCAGTGGCATAAGTATAACATGGCACAATCACAGCACTGATCTGGGCACCCACCAGCGGGCGGCATGAGGTGGGTGCAGGGCACCCGGGCACGTGGTCTAAGATATAGGTGACATCCATGGTTGCTGGGGTAATACAGTCAGTGCCAGGCCCTGTGCCCATCAATGTTGGCATTGTGTGGCATGTTATAATCTATGTGCAGCGGCTTCTTCTCACTTTGTGTAGTGTCAGGATAGAAGATGCAATTACTTTGATTCTCTTGATCTTCCGGCGGTTCCAGGAGCTTGACGAATTCGACATTCACGTGGACCTCGATTCCGTGCAGGAGCGCGATCTTAAACAACATGAGCTGGAGCTGCCAAATACCTGCAGGACACAGGATAAGTAATGTCATGTATGTACACAGTGACTGCACCAGCAGCAGAATAGTGAGTGCAGCTCCAGAGTATAATACAGGATGTAACTCAGGATCAGTACAGGATAAGTAATGTCATGTATGTACATGTATGTACACAGTGACTGCACCAGCAGCAGAATAGTGAGTGCAGCTCTGGGGTATAATACAGGATGTAACTCAGGATCAGTACAGGATAAGCAATGTTATGTATGTACACAGCAGAATAGTGAGTGCAGCTCTGCAGTGGTGGTGATGTGGTTTCCTATCCTTCACTGGATACACATTCGTCATGTGTCACCACCCTGACGATGTCGTCCAGGGGCAGTAGTGAGTTGCACTTGATCTCGGTGTAGACGTTCTTGCCCTCGGTGCAGGCGGCCAGCAGCTCCACCAGGGTGATGTGATAGGCCAGGGCTCCGCTCTCGTCGGCGCGGTCGCGCTCGGAGCACATCATTTGCAGGAGGATGGGGAAGGAAGCGCGATCATTGTAGAAGATGAGGACGTCTTCTCCGCCGTTGATGAGCTATGAGAAATAATAATAATATTTCTATAGCGCACACAGATACCGCAGCGCTGCACAAAGCTGCCAGATCAGTCCCTGTCCTCAATGGGGCTCACAATCTAAGGAGTGTGGGAGGAAACCAGAGGACCCGGAGGAAACCCATGCAAACACCGAAAACTATAAAGCACCTCACAGGCCATCACACAACTTTCCCGGGTACCTGAATGGCAAAACCTCATCCTGACTCCTCTATAGTTGCTGTTTTCCAGTTACATTCAGTCCCAGGAATGTTAATGGCAGACAAAAAAACTATCCCTGGATCCTGAATGGCAAATATACCTTTCTAAGGCTGCATTCAGACGAACGTCATAACCAAAAATCTCTTAGGTCATCCACACAACATTCATAGGATCCTGAATGGCTAAAACCCTCCTTCTAATCCTTTCACAGCTCCTTACATTTGTGTCTTTTATTAATATCTGTTCCTGGGAAAGCTGGGTGACAGTCCAGCCGCTGTCAGAGACCTAACGCCGGCAATATTGCCTGCCACCCAGCTTTCCTCGACACAGTTTTAATTAAAAAAAACAACCCTTATTCATCCTCAAATAGAATTTTATGCCCCATGTGCAGCTTCCACACAACTTTCTTAGGATCCTGAATGGCAAAAACTCCTTCTAACTCCTCCATAGCTGCTTATATTGCTGCCTTTTATTAATATCTGTTCCCAGGAAAGCTGGGTAACAGTCCAGCCACTGTCAGAGACCTAACAGCAGCAATACTGCCTGCTACCCAGCTTTATTTGCTGATGCCATGCAACTTTCCTAGGATCCTGAATGGCAAAAACTCCTTCTAACTCCTCTTATATTACTGCCTTTTATTGATAAGTGTTCCTGGGAAAGCTGAGTGAAAGTATAGCCCTTGTCAGAGACCTAACGGCGGCCATATTGCCTGCCACCCAGCTTTCCCTGATGTAAAAAAAGTTATTAATTATCCCAATTAAAAGTATCAGACAATCTTTTCCTTGTCTGAAAGGGAGACGCTCCCCACTGACACAATGAAGCGACTCCTCTCCTGCGCGGCAGACAAAGCGTTGCGATCCGCTAATGGTCCGGGGGGGATTGTGATGTAAATGTGAAGTCGTGTAATAGTTAAAAGAACGGAATGAAAAGGTTGAAGAATCTTTCCTGCGACAAAGGTTATTCGTGTAAGAAGTTCTCTCTCCTCGCAGAAACTTCGGGCGTCCTCGCGCCTCCACTCATTAGCTTGATTTCTCCGACGCTCCTTTTGTCTACATCCCCCGAAAAAGGAAGAAAAAAAAAAAAACTTTTCCACGGAAATACGACGTCTCTAATCTGTCGGCGGCGGTCGCCTAAGCGATGGCGGGTGTCAGGTGTCAGTCATCTTAATTGCCAAAATGGCTGAATAGTCGCTGTCACCGCGACGAGGAGGAGGTGGAGGCAGCGCTAATCGCTTCATCGCTGACAGGTTTATCCAATACGGTCTGAAAAGCGTCACCCAGCTTTTCCACAACCCTGATAAGTGTATGGGTTACGTTGACATTCAGGATTACAAAAAAGCTGGGTAGATATTAGGGAGGAGGCATGGTTATGGCGTCCCCTCAAACTGATCCCAGCCACATTGAGGTGAATGGACCGGTCTATAGTTCTATATTGCAGACAGGTCCATTCACCTGAATGGGATGCTGTTCACCGCAGGGTAGGGTGATCAATGTGGCCTTTGGGCCACTAAATGATGGGGCCACAATAATCAGTGCCCCCCCTGGATGTAATACATGGAACTGATCCCAGTCACAATCTGGTGAACGGACCTGTCTGCAGTTCTATATTCCAGGCAGGTCCGTTCAGCTGAATGAGACTCGCACACCTAGGTGATCACTGTGGCCTTGGGGGCCTCCATGACCCCTAAATTAATGGGGCCACAGCGCTCCTGGAAGAAGTACATGGAATTGATCCCAGCACCATTCAGGAGACTTGACTGGTCCAGAGCTGCAGACAGGTCCATTCAGCTGAATGCAGAGGCAGGTATCTACTTCTGCACAGCATGATCCCTTGGGGCCCACACAACTGATAACTACATCAGAGTGTGGCTCCCACCAACCAGATGTGCAGAAAACTGCAGACAGGTCCATTTACCTAATGGAGACCAGGATAGCAGTGTGGCCCTTATGCTTGGAAATCTTTGGACCTGCATGATTTCTTAAAGTGATAACGCTACAGTGTTTATATAGTGCTGTGCTGATAATATTCCCCTCACCCTGCTTCGCGGAGAACTGCAGACAGGTCCATTTTCCCTCATGAAGACCAGAATAGGTCTCAGCAGTGTAGTCCTCATAGGCCCAGAAATCTTGGGGCCCGAATGGTTTTTACATAGAGATGTGACAGATGTATGTAGAGAACTGCAGACAGATCAATTTATTGAAAAGTGATGAGTATAGCACTGTGGCTCATAAACCTATGGCAGTGATGAGGCCACAGTATTTACACAGAGCTGCGTCAGTGATGCTCCCCTCACCCTGATATGCAGAGACCTGCAGACAGGTCCATTTACAAGGGTCAGAGTCACTCACTGCACAGTTGTGTGTCCAGGTAAGCACCCAGCGCCGTGGCCCCTTCATTCTCAGGATAGCTGGGACCACAACGATATTTAGATTACTGTGGTTGCAGTGTTTAAACAGTGATATGACCCCCGGTGCCCTTCAGGATCCTAGGAAAGCTGGGTTTGACAGTTGTCCTTACCTTTCATCAGTCAATAGCCGCCCTGTTGACAATATGTTATTCTTCTACTATAACGTGTACCTCTCCTTTAAAAATTGCTCCGCCCTCAGCTAAAATCGAAGTCATCGGTGTTAGTCGATCATCTGCGGCGGCCAATCAGGTGCCACTACAGCTCTGATTGGCCGCTACAGGTCACGTGACCCCTCCCTCTCACCTCGGTCATGACCACGTCCTGGCACTTCTTCACGTACTTCCCGTCGGCCTTCACGATGGTCTGCAGGAAGAGCAGGGACTCACGTGGGGTCGTGGTCTCCACGCAGATGCACGAAGTGCTGCACACGCCGCTCGCTGATCTCGTTGCACAGGTGGTAGTTGTCATGAAGATGTGGCGCATCGTCTCGGCTTCCAAAGCTGCAGGAAAGAAATTAGACATCTACTCAGTTACTACCCAAGCAGCTCCAATACTGCGTCTTATAGGATTGAAGGATCAGTTACTGCAGCTTTAGCTCTAACTGAGTTATAGATGGAGTAATAGATGGTATTATGTGTCTTCATAATTTGCATAATGAAACATTTTTGCTACAATGTACAGGCAGGAAACAATCATCGTTAGGCTGCTTTGCACTGGCTACAAATCCTCAGCTGAAAGGGGCAGTAGTCAGGTTGGACTGGCAAAGCAGCCCTTACCCCCAGCCTCCCCTTTAAGAGACCAGCTCTACCAATGACCCAATTGTGCAAGAAGAACAAACAGCGCCACCCCTGACTGGGGTAGTGTGTGGTATTGCAAGTGCCATAATTTCATACAGCTGCATACCGGCACTAACCATGGTCAGGAGGGGGGCGCTGTTTTTTTGGCAAAAAAAAACGTTTTTCAACCTTTGCGGACTGCTTTGGTCACTCTCTACCCGGGGTTAAGAAGAGGTTCGGTTTTTGTGTAGTAGGATCTGGTTTTGAGGGTTCCCTCGGCAGAAGTTTTGCAGGAAGTTGTTAGGCCAGGGTCATGATTTCGTTTCATCTTGTCGTCGGTCTGAAAGAGAAAACGAGACAAAATGTCGCCGTGTCGGCCTCACTATCATAATGGTAAAAAAGTTGTGTTTCTTACTCTAGTCACAACCAAAGCAGCAGCAAAGAATTAAAAATTAAAGCAGGTAACAGACAACTCAGTACGCTCTACACTGCATCATCTGGGCCCCGCACATCCTTGTTTTATGCAGAAGAAAGCAGCGGAATTTTGGATGCAGCTTGAATGTGAACAGAGTAAAGTCATTCCCGCCTCCTCCTACAGACCTTCTCGTATGGGATCTTCAGGAGATCAGGACCGATGAGGCCCCCATTTTCAATAGCCGCTGCTGCTGGTACGCCCCTCTTTTGCTCTGGGCGCAGAGTTTACTCAAACGGATCAAATACTATTAAAAAAAGATTTTTATTAAAATGCATGCCGGTTTACAAATATGACAGGGCGTGTAAACTTTTGCAACCATAAAAAGGTCTACTGCATCATATTCGATGTTTAAAGCGAAAAATAACACAGCTCCG
Organism: Engystomops pustulosus; assembly: GCA_019512145.1. Taxonomy (NCBI): domain Eukaryota; kingdom Metazoa; phylum Chordata; class Amphibia; order Anura; family Leptodactylidae; genus Engystomops; species Engystomops pustulosus. The sequence continues at coordinate 26,561 of WNYA01002026.1, forward strand.
AAACCGTGAGAGGGAAAAATCGTACAGCCGTTTTTGTGTACGCAGCTCTAACACTGACTGATGCGTAACTATGGTACAGCTACAAACAAACAGCCATGTCTGATCCTGTGGTCTTGTGTGTTCCCTGCTCTTGACTATCTTTACAATCAGTTAAATACATGGCAGCAAGGCAAATGGAGGGAAGTAACCAAAAGCGATAGGATCTGACTACACAGGTCTGTTTGTAGTCTGACACCAGGGAGACCATAGATCTCTATAAAAGAAGCGTACGCAAAACATTCAGAAGTTGTAGTCTGATTCTGCCTCCGAGGGCACTGATCAGAAAGGCGCAAAAATAAGTAGTACAACTGCAGTATCTGACTACAGATTTGTATGTAGTCTGAACCACGGGACACATAGCTCAGCAGTAATCAGTCTGAACCTCCACGAGGGTTTTGGTCCACTGACCTAATTCAACTGGAGCGAAGAAACAATTGTAGAACAAGTGTAGGATCAGACTACGCACGGTGTGTTTGTAGTCTGTAACCATGGTAGACACACATTTGTATGGCGATTGTTACCTCCTTTGACAATCTTAATTGTTGCTTGTTGCTGTCGATCTGTCGGTTTCTTGATCCCATCTATCCCACCGGTGCGAGGATATCGGTCCTAGGGGGAAGCAAATACTAGCTTTCAACTGACAAATAGCTCCGCCCCACAACCTGGACACTTAGCTCCGCCCACACAAGATTTCAAATACGGTTGTGCCAATTAAGCTTTTGTATCAAGTGAATTCTAAGTGATTGTTACATTTTTGTGCTACAATGTTTTGCCGTTGAACGTGGAGTCCTTATAGAGCCCCTCAGGAATCGGTCCCATGAGTCGGGATTCCCCTTAAGTGATGTTGAGTACAGACCCATCAGCAAAACGGAGCGCGTACCCAGAGACGTCTTACCCCCGTAGTGAGGACATTCTGAATACAGAGAACACGAGTCTGGGATGACTCAGACACCCAGAGGTCCTCCATCACCTTGTGATATTCTACCTGATATTCATCATCGCAAAGTATCCAAAGTCCCAATATAGAGCAAAAGAGGAAGATCAGGTCTAACCCCGACCCCTCACCCCACACAGTCTTACACAACACCGACTAATGCACAGTACTGGTTATAGCAAACCACAGAGTCATGGGAGAAGGTAGTAGAGAGATATAGAGAGATATGGAGAGAGGAGGAGCGAAGAGGGGAGGGACAGGAGAGGCAGAGCCAGAGAGGCGGAGAGAGGGACAGAGGGGAAAGAAGGAGAGAGAGGAAGAGAGGAGCGAGGCAGGAGAGGAGGGAGAGAGGGACAGAGAGAGGAGAGAGAGAGGACAGAGAAGAGAGAGAGAAGAGAGAGAGAGAGGGACAGGATAGAGGCAGAGAGAGAGAGTTCATGAGCGAGAGAGAGAGAGGAAGAGAGAGAGAGAGAGGAAGGAGATGTAGAGAGAGAAGAGAGAGAGGAGAGGAAGAGAAAGAGAGCGAAGAGGAAGAGAGGAAGAGAAAGAGGGAAGGAAAGAGAGAAGAGGAAAGAGAGGAGGAGAGAGAGAGGAAGAGAGAGGAACAGAGAGAGAGGAGAAGAGGGAAGGAGGAGAGAGAAGAGAAATGAGCCAGTGTAAGAGAAGATCGAGGACGAGAAAGGAGAGGAGAGAAGAAGAAGAGCGGAAGAGAGAGGAACCTAGAGAGAGAGAGGGAAGAGAGAGGAAACAGCGAGAGCGGACAGAGGGAGGGACAGAGAGGAAGAGAGGAGAGAGGGGACAGGAGGAAGAGAGCGAGGTCAGAGGAGGATTGAGAGGAGCGGAGAGGAAGAGTAAAGAAAGGACAGACGCAGAGGAGAGAGAAGGACAGAGAGAGAAGAGAGAAGGACAGAGAGAGGATAGAAGAGAGTAAGGGAAAGAGAGAGGAAAGAGAGAGGGGCAGAGAGGAAGAGCAGAGAGAGGGGAAGAGAGAGGAAGAGAGGAGAAGAGAGGAGAGAGAGGGACAGAAGAGAGGAGAGAGAGGAGGGACATGAGAGAGGAGAGGAGAGAGGGGACAGATGAGGAAGAGAGAGAGAGGACGAGAGGAAGAGAGAGAGGGAAAGACGGGAAAGAGGAGCGACCGCAGCAGGGACAAAGAGCGAGGGAAGAGAGAGAGAAAGAGGAGTGTAGGAGAGAGAGAAAAGAGAGCGAAGGGATAGAGTAAGAAAAGACAGAGGAGGAGAGAGAGACAAGAGATGGAGGAAGAGAAGAGAAAGATGAGGTAGGAGAGAGGGAGAAGAAGAGGAGGAGAGAGAGGGACAGTAGAGGAGGAAGAGGGAATGTGGGGAGTCGAGGAGGAGAGAGGGAAAGAGAGGAGGCAGAGAGGGAAACGAGAGCGAAGGAGAAGAATCTGTGCGCAAAAGGGTAATATTTGATCATCGGGTCAAAAGTGATTGTAATGAGGGGACAGCGAGGAGAGAGAGGACAGAGGAGGAGAGAGGGACAGAGAGAGGACGAGAGGACAGAGAGAGGAGATGAGAAGAAGGGAGAAGAACAAGGAGAGGGCAGAGAGGAAGAGAGAGGGACAGAGAGGACGGAGAAGAGAGACAGAGGGAGGAGAGAGAGGGACAGAGAGGAGGAGAGAGAGGCAGGAGGAAGAGAGAGGGACAGAGAGGAGGAGAGGAGACAGAGGAGGAGAGAGAGGGCAGAAGGAAGAGAGAGGACAGAGAGGAGGAGGAGGAGACAGAGAGGAGGAGAGAGACAGAGAGGAAGGAGAGAGAGACAGAGAGACGAGAGAGAGGAAAGAGAGGAAGAGGAGAGAGAAGGGACAGAGAGGGGAGAGAGAGACAGAGAGGAAAAAGAGAGAAGAGATAAATAGAGAGTAAGTGAGAGCAGTCTGTGTACGTATAGGGCATTGCTAATTGGTGGTGTATTATAGCGCTCTTATGCCAACACCGTAGTGTCCTGTATGCTTCCTGGCTCCTAGACTATACACACATGGGTTACAGGATGGGGTACGGGGGGTACGCGGGGGGGGGGGACAAAGGAGGAGTGAGGGGGAGTGACTTGGGAGTCTTGGCGAGGGGGCTATGTCGCTTCCATTTTTTTAGAAATTTTTAATCACCCAGCAATGAAATGGGACAGCTGCGAGCGGGGAGAATAATTCACTCATTAAGTGCTCGATTTGCGGTACTTGGCCTGCAGTCTCCCCAGCTCCTCGCTCCGTAGCTATTGCTGTTTCAACCCAAAGTTCGCTGTCTCCACGTCAGGGTAATGGTCAGATCTGCCTTGATCTGCTTGTAGTTGTCGACATCCGGGTTGACCCCAGGAGTGAACTGGCAGAGGGGAAAATCATAAGAAGAGATTAAATAGTTATATATCCGCGAAGACCGCGCTCCGTCGCTGCTACACTGAAAGAGTGTACGATCATGAGTGGCCCGGGTCGGGGGCGATCCCAACATTCAGACACTGGGCCGGAAAGGTCATCCATGAGAAATGTGGAGAGTGATGGAATCGACGATAAATAAGGGTTGTCCGGGACTTTTCAGTTGAATTTGCTCTGAGCAGACACGAACCAGCAGGGGTCAGCATAGTGAACTCAGAATAAATAAAGTCCAATGAGTACTGGAAAGGTCAGCACTGATGTGATAAACGGATGTGACTACTAGGTAAGCGCGTTATGATGTCCAGGGCTAGGAGACCCCTACCACTCACAGATACCGAGGTTCTCATATGTTTGAGGCCTGGAGGACTCGGCTCTCTGGCTGAATGCTGAGAGAAGTTGGAGGGCGCGAGAGCAGCGGCGGGTAATCATGCATGATGAGATGGACAGAACCCGCAGGAAGGTTCTGCCGCCTCATGTCCGTTCAACGGGCTTCTTTCTTACTGAGGGGACACAGTAACATGTGTAGCAGTGTGCTATGGAAATAAAAGGGAGCGGGCTTTTATTTTAAAGGTTGGCTTTTATTTGAAACATGGCGTGGCTAAATATGTAGGTCGTACCAAAGCAGTTACGACTTACTTCGGCAAACATGGCATCGGCCAGCTGAGCGATTCATCGATATGGGGTACCACCGCTGCGGAAAAAAATTGTATAAAAATTATGAAGAAATGTAATAAATCACAAAATTATATCAAAGAAGCAATAAAAATATGCAAATGACATGTAGTCGCCACCGAGGGTGTTGGGCGTGTCAGGGGGAGCGAATGTCGACGCGGGGAGTTTCCCGCAGCCGCTGGTGTCCCAAAATTCTTTCTTTGTTAGAGGACGCATGTAGGAGACCTTAGTCAGCGCATCGCTGAGGATGAACTGAAAGCACGAAACGAATATGGATAAGTATTGTGCTCCTGCCGCACCACTAGGGGAAGCTATCTGAGGATGGGGTATACTGTGATTTAAATACAACAATCAATATGAATTTATCCAGGGCTGTCCCGGGGGGATATCCACCCCTTGCTGTGTTGCTCTGTGCAGACCGTGGAAGGTAGTTTGTCACTGGAGAGATGTGCAATCATACTTTTGTCTAGTGTTGTAGTAGCGGAGGACATGAAAAGGATTATATACCCGTTGTCTGGCGTTCCAAGTGCAATGGGCATTACTCACACTGCTGTGATCCTAGCAGTATGCTACCCGGCAGCTCAGGAGCAAGCAGTGTGAATATAGACATGGAGAAGCTAAATACCTGGTAATATAAATCCTTTAGTTCCACAGTCCTGCTTGATACTAACAACATACAAGGTGATTTTTTTAGAGCATCTCCCCAAGGTCATATAACCCATAAGCGAAAGAACAGAGAAGTGTGAGGATATTCCGCCATTATAATCATATGACTGTAAATCATATTCACAGTCCTGTGCTCCTAGGTCTATAAACACACTCTCCCTGGCGCAGTCTTGTATCTCATACATACTGATGGTTCCTTTAAACCATTACCTTTATATAATTACCAGAGAAAGATCGGGTAATTACTAAAGTTACAGGATATTATGGCTAGCCGGACATGGGGTGAGTGCGGAAGCCCCGATGGACGGGTTCCAGAATTATAATCACACACAGTGTATGGACTTTAACTATGACGCCAAAATTTGACCTTCTACCTGCAAAATCTCGATGATTGTTAGCTTGGTATCCAATAGGTGACGTCTTCACTATCGTAGTCTGTTTTGCTGGGTGGAGTCCAGGCTGAAAAATCGGCACGCAATGGGAGAACGGATCCCTGCTGAGAACATCTGCGTCATCATCTCGCCAGCTCGGTGTGAATGTCCTCATGACGTGTACACGGCACACAAAACAAGGGCCCTTAGTTACGTGTGAAGGAGTCGGTGGTGGAGCCTCCGCTGAGTCCGGCCCCCACCGTGAGCGCACACAAAGCAAAATCCCTCTATTCCGGATTTAATGGCTAATAAAGGTAAACTCGTTTGGGTCATTTTCAGCTTAACTCTCTCTCCTGTGGAAGTCCGCAAGAGGTTTGGAGCACAGGGAAGCATTAATCAGAACTGCATATAAAACTTCTCTACACGAGGCGACGTAATGGGGGCCAAACTAAAAAATCATAGTAATGAACCAAGATCGTAAAAATATAAATATGAGACTAAAAATTTAAAGGGGCGATGTCACTTATACCGGATGTGGAGAAGATTTGTCCAGTTCCAACAAGATTTTCTGACCTCCTGGAACCCCCGACCCCCTGACCTCTGCTTATTCTTGACCACTCTTTTGCCTGATCCCTGCTGGCTCACACCATAACCCTAAGCTAGCTGTTCTATGAACCAGGACTACTTCAAGAGGTAGCAACCTGGTGATCTCCCTGGTGCAATAAAGTGCAGATATAGGGCTAAAGGGGGTGAAAACCATAGAGGCCACTTAGCCAACAGCCCACAGCCTGACTGACTAGAAACTGCTGCAGGAACATTCCCAAGTTGTTGTAGCCATCAAAATAGTAAGTTGTGCTGTCGATGCCGTAGCATAGTCAGGACCACGGACAATAGTCAGGACCAGAAGCAACAGGACAAGTCAGGAGCGTAGTCAGGACCAGAAGCAACAGGACAAGTCAGGAGCGTAGTCAGGACCAGGAGCAACAGGACAAGTCAGGAGCGTAGTCAGGACCAGAATACAATAGCCGCTGTTGACAATATGTTATCCTTCTACTATAACGTGTACCTATCCTTTAAAAATTGCTCCGCCCTCAGCTAAAATCGAAGTCATCGGTGGTTAGGCGATCATCTGCGGCGGCCAATAAGGTGCCACTACGACTCTGATTGGGCGCTACAGCGTCAGTGACCCTCCCTTCACCTCGGTCATGACCCGTCCTGGCACTTCTTCACGTAATTCCCGTCGGCCTTCACGATGGTCGCAGGAAGAGCAGGGATCAACGTGGAGGTCGTGGTCTCCACGCAGAGACGACGAACGTGCTCCACACGCCGCTCGCTGATCTCGTGCCACAGGTGGTAGGTGTCATGAAATGTGGCGCATCGCTCTCGCTTCCAGAAGATGCAAGGAAAGAAATTAGAATTAATACAGTTACTACCCAAGCAGCTACAATATGCGTCTTATAGGATTGAAGGGATCAGTTACTGCCAGCTTTAAGCCTAACTGGTTATAGATTGGAAGTAATAGATGGTAGTTATGTGTCTTATAAGTTTGCATAATGAAACATTTTTGCTACAATGTAGCAGCGCAGGTAAACAATATCGTTAGGCTGCTTTGCTAGCGGCACAAATCCTCAGCTGAAAGGGCATAGTTAGGTGGGCTGGCAAAGCAGCCTTACCCCCAGCCTTCCCCTTTAAGAGACCAGCTCTACCAATGACCCAATTGTGCAAGAAGAACAAAAAACAGCGCCACCCCTGACTGGGGTAGTGTGTGGTATTGCAAGTGCATAATTTCATACAGCTGCATACCGGCACTAACCATGGTCAGGAGGGGGGCGCTGTTTTGGCCAAATAAAAAAACGTTTTTCAACCTTTGCGGACTGCTTTGGTCACGTCTCGTACCCGGGGTTAAGAAGAGCGTTACGGTTTTTGTGTAGTAGGATCTGGTTTTGAGGGTCCTCGCAGACGTTTGCAGGAGTGTTAGCGCCAGGGTCATGATTTGCAGTTTCATATTGCGTCGGTCGAAAGGAAAACGAGACGAAAATGTCGCCGGTCGGACCTCACGTATCAAATGGTAAAAAAGGTTGTGTTTTTACTCTAGTTCACAACCAAAGCAGCAGCAAAGAATTAAAAATTAAAGCAGGTAACAGACACACTCAGTACGCTCTACACTGCATCATCGGAGCCCGCACATCCGTTGTTATTATGCAAGAAGAAAGCGAGCGGAATTTTGGATGCAGCTTGAATGTGAACAGAGTAAAGTATGTGCCCAGCCTCCTCCTACAGACCTTCTCGTATGGGATCTTAGGAGATCAGGACAACGATGAGGCCCCATGGTTAAATAGCCGCTGCTGCTGGTACGCCACCTCTGTTTTATCTGGGCGCAGAGTTTATCAAACGGATCAAATCACTATTAAAAAAAGCATTTTTATAAAACTGCATGCCGGTTTACAAAATATGACAGGGCGTGTAAATTTTGCACCTAAAAAGGTCTACTGCATCCGTATTCGATGTTTAACGCGAACAAATAACCAGCTCCGAACACCGTGAGAGGGAAAAATAGTACAGCCGTTTTTTTGTGTACGCAGCTCTAACACGGATGATGGCTAACTATGGTACCAGCCTACAAAACAAACAGCATGTCTGCCCTGTGGTCTTGGTGTGTTCCTGCCCTCTTGACTACTTTACAACAGTTAAAACATGGCAGCAAGGCAAATGGAGGGAAGTAACCAAAAGCCGATAGGATCTGACTACACAGGTTGTTGTAGTCTGACACAGGGAGGACGCATAGATCTCTATAAAAGAAGCGTACGCAAACATTCAGAAGTTGTAGTCTGATTTGCCTCCGAGGGCAATGATCAGAGAAGGCGCAAAATCAGTAGTACAACTGCAGTATACTGACTACAGTTGTATGTAGTCTGGAACACGGGGAACACATAGCTTCAGACAGTCACAGTCTGAACCTCCACGAGGGTTTGTCCACGACCTAATTCAGACTGGAGCGAAAGAAATAACAAGTAGGAACAGTGTAGGATCACTAGCACGGTGTGTTGTAGTCTGTTAACACCATGGTAGACACACATTTGTATCGGCGTTACCTCCTTTGACAATCTGGTAATTGTTGGCTTGTTGCTGGATCTGTCGGTTTCTTAGAATCCCATCTATCCACCGGTGCTGAGGACTAATCGGACCTAGGTGTGTGGAAGCAAATATAGCTTCAACTGACAAGAAGGCTCGCCCCACAACGGGGGACGAACTTAGCTCCGCCCACAAGCAAGATTTCCAAATACGGTTGTGACCTATTAAGCTTTGTATCAAGTGAATTCTAAAGTGATGTTACATTTTTGACTGACAATGGTTTTGCCGTTGATACGTGGAGTCTTATAGAGCCCCTCAGGGAATCGGCCCATGAGTCGGGATTCCCCTTAAGTGAATGTTAGAGTTAAGACCCATCAGCAAAACGGGAGCGCGTACCCGAGATGTAGTCGTTACCACCGTTAGTGAGTACATTCTGAATACAGAGAAACGAGGCTGGGATGACTCAGACACCCAGAGGTCTACATAACCTGGTGATATTCTAACTGATCATTCTATCGCAAGAAGTATCCAAAGTCCCAAGTATAGAGCACAGAAGACGGAGATCAGGTCTACCCCGACCCCTCACCACACAGTCTTACACAACACCGACTAATGTCACAGTACTGGTTATAGCAAACCACAGAGTCATGGGAGATAGGTAGTAGAGAGAATATAGAGAGATATGGAGGAGGAGGAGCGAAGAGGGGAGGGAAGCGAGAGGCAGAGCCAGAGAGGCGGAGAGAGGGAACAGAGCGGGAATAGAAGGAGAGAGAGGAAGAGAGCGAGCGAGGCAGGAGAGGAGGGGAGAGAGGGAACAGAGAGAGGACGAGAGCGTATGGACAGCGTACGGAAGAGAGAGAGAAGAGAGATGATAGAACGGCGACAGGGAGTAGAGGCAGAGAGAGAGAGAGGCGAGAGAGAGAGAGGAAGAGAGAGAGAGAGAGGAAGGAGATGTAGAGAGAGAAGAGAGAGAGGAGAGGAAGAGAAAGAGAGCGAAGAGGAAGAGAGGAAGAGAAAGAGGGAAGGAAAGAGAGAAGAGGAAAGAGAGGAGGAGAGAGAGAGGAAGAGAGAGGAACAGAGAGAGAGGAGAAGAGGGAAGGAGGAGAGAGAAGAGAAATGAGCCAGTGTAAGAGAAGATCGAGGACGAGAAAGGAGAGGAGAGAAGAAGAAGAGCGGAAGAGAGAGGAACCTAGAGAGAGAGAGGGAAGAGAGAGGAAACAGCGAGAGCGGACAGAGGGAGGGACAGAGAGGAAGAGAGGAGAGAGGGGACAGGAGGAAGAGAGCGAGGTCAGAGGAGGATTGAGAGGAGCGGAGAGGAAGAGTAAAGAAAGGACAGACGCAGAGGAGAGAGAAGGACAGAGAGAGAAGAGAGAAGGACAGAGAGAGGATAGAAGAGAGTAAGGGAAAGAGAGAGGAAAGAGAGAGGGGCAGAGAGGAAGAGCAGAGAGAGGGGAAGAGAGAGGAAGAGAGGAGAAGAGAGGAGAGAGAGGGACAGAAGAGAGGAGAGAGAGGAGGGACATGAGAGAGGAGAGGAGAGAGGGGACAGATGAGGAAGAGAGAGAGAGGACGAGAGGAAGAGAGAGAGGGAAAGACGGGAAAGAGGAGCGACCGCAGCAGGGACAAAGAGCGAGGGAAGAGAGAGAGAAAGAGGAGTGTAGGAGAGAGAGAAAAGAGAGCGAAGGGATAGAGTAAGAAAAGACAGAGGAGGAGAGAGAGACAAGAGATGGAGGAAGAGAAGAGAAAGATGAGGTAGGAGAGAGGGAGAAGAAGAGGAGGAGAGAGAGGGACAGTAGAGGAGGAAGAGGGAATGTGGGGAGTCGAGGAGGAGAGAGGGAAAGAGAGGAGGCAGAGAGGGAAACGAGAGCGAAGGAGAAGAATCTGTGCGCAAAAGGGTAATATTTGATCATCGGGTCAAAAGTGATTGTAATGAGGGGACAGCGAGGAGAGAGAGGACAGAGGAGGAGAGAGGGACAGAGAGAGGACGAGAGGACAGAGAGAGGAGATGAGAAGAAGGGAGAAGAACAAGGAGAGGGCAGAGAGGAAGAGAGAGGGACAGAGAGGACGGAGAAGAGAGACAGAGGGAGGAGAGAGAGGGACAGAGAGGAGGAGAGAGAGGCAGGAGGAAGAGAGAGGGACAGAGAGGAGGAGAGGAGACAGAGGAGGAGAGAGAGGGCAGAAGGAAGAGAGAGGACAGAGAGGAGGAGGAGGAGACAGAGAGGAGGAGAGAGACAGAGAGGAAGGAGAGAGAGACAGAGAGACGAGAGAGAGGAAAGAGAGGAAGAGGAGAGAGAAGGGACAGAGAGGGGAGAGAGAGACAGAGAGGAAAAAGAGAGAAGAGATAAATAGAGAGTAAGTGAGAGCAGTCTGTGTACGTATAGGGCATTGCTAATTGGTGGTGTATTATAGCGCTCTTATGCCAACACCGTAGTGTCCTGTATGCTTCCTGGCTCCTAGACTATACACACATGGGTTACAGGATGGGGTACGGGGGGTACGCGGGGGGGGGGGACAAAGGAGGAGTGAGGGGGAGTGACTTGGGAGTCTTGGCGAGGGGGCTATGTCGCTTCCATTTTTTTAGAAATTTTTAATCACCCAGCAATGAAATGGGACAGCTGCGAGCGGGGAGAATAATTCACTCATTAAGTGCTCGATTTGCGGTACTTGGCCTGCAGTCTCCCCAGCTCCTCGCTCCGTAGCTATTGCTGTTTCAACCCAAAGTTCGCTGTCTCCACGTCAGGGTAATGGTCAGATCTGCCTTGATCTGCTTGTAGTTGTCGACATCCGGGTTGACCCCAGGAGTGAACTGGCAGAGGGGAAAATCATAAGAAGAGATTAAATAGTTATATATCCGCGAAGACCGCGCTCCGTCGCTGCTACACTGAAAGAGTGTACGATCATGAGTGGCCCGGGTCGGGGGCGATCCCAACATTCAGACACTGGGCCGGAAAGGTCATCCATGAGAAATGTGGAGAGTGATGGAATCGACGATAAATAAGGGTTGTCCGGGACTTTTCAGTTGAATTTGCTCTGAGCAGACACGAACCAGCAGGGGTCAGCATAGTGAACTCAGAATAAATAAAGTCCAATGAGTACTGGAAAGGTCAGCACTGATGTGATAAACGGATGTGACTACTAGGTAAGCGCGTTATGATGTCCAGGGCTAGGAGACCCCTACCACTCACAGATACCGAGGTTCTCATATGTTTGAGGCCTGGAGGACTCGGCTCTCTGGCTGAATGCTGAGAGAAGTTGGAGGGCGCGAGAGCAGCGGCGGGTAATCATGCATGATGAGATGGACAGAACCCGCAGGAAGGTTCTGCCGCCTCATGTCCGTTCAACGGGCTTCTTTCTTACTGAGGGGACACAGTAACATGTGTAGCAGTGTGCTATGGAAATAAAAGGGAGCGGGCTTTTATTTTAAAGGTTGGCTTTTATTTGAAACATGGCGTGGCTAAATATGTAGGTCGTACCAAAGCAGTTACGACTTACTTCGGCAAACATGGCATCGGCCAGCTGAGCGATTCATCGATATGGGGTACCACCGCTGCGGAAAAAAATTGTATAAAAATTATGAAGAAATGTAATAAATCACAAAATTATATCAAAGAAGCAATAAAAATATGCAAATGACATGTAGTCGCCACCGAGGGTGTTGGGCGTGTCAGGGGGAGCGAATGTCGACGCGGGGAGTTTCCCGCAGCCGCTGGTGTCCCAAAATTCTTTCTTTGTTAGAGGACGCATGTAGGAGACCTTAGTCAGCGCATCGCTGAGGATGAACTGAAAGCACGAAACGAATATGGATAAGTATTGTGCTCCTGCCGCACCACTAGGGGAAGCTATCTGAGGATGGGGTATACTGTGATTTAAATACAACAATCAATATGAATTTATCCAGGGCTGTCCCGGGGGGATATCCACCCCTTGCTGTGTTGCTCTGTGCAGACCGTGGAAGGTAGTTTGTCACTGGAGAGATGTGCAATCATACTTTTGTCTAGTGTTGTAGTAGCGGAGGACATGAAAAGGATTATATACCCGTTGTCTGGCGTTCCAAGTGCAATGGGCATTACTCACACTGCTGTGATCCTAGCAGTATGCTACCCGGCAGCTCAGGAGCAAGCAGTGTGAATATAGACATGGAGAAGCTAAATACCTGGTAATATAAATCCTTTAGTTCCACAGTCCTGCTTGATACTAACAACATACAAGGTGATTTTTTTAGAGCATCTCCCCAAGGTCATATAACCCATAAGCGAAAGAACAGAGAAGTGTGAGGATATTCCGCCATTATAATCATATGACTGTAAATCATATTCACAGTCCTGTGCTCCTAGGTCTATAAACACACTCTCCCTGGCGCAGTCTTGTATCTCATACATACTGATGGTTCCTTTAAACCATTACCTTTATATAATTACCAGAGAAAGATCGGGTAATTACTAAAGTTACAGGATATTATGGCTAGCCGGACATGGGGTGAGTGCGGAAGCCCCGATGGACGGGTTCCAGAATTATAATCACACACAGTGTATGGACTTTAACTATGACGCCAAAATTTGACCTTCTACCTGCAAAATCTCGATGATTGTTAGCTTGGTATCCAATAGGTGACGTCTTCACTATCGTAGTCTGTTTTGCTGGGTGGAGTCCAGGCTGAAAAATCGGCACGCAATGGGAGAACGGATCCCTGCTGAGAACATCTGCGTCATCATCTCGCCAGCTCGGTGTGAATGTCCTCATGACGTGTACACGGCACACAAAACAAGGGCCCTTAGTTACGTGTGAAGGAGTCGGTGGTGGAGCCTCCGCTGAGTCCGGCCCCCACCGTGAGCGCACACAAAGCAAAATCCCTCTATTCCGGATTTAATGGCTAATAAAGGTAAACTCGTTTGGGTCATTTCAGCTTAACTCTCTTAATCCTGTGAGTCCGCAAGAGGTTTGGAGAAAGGGAAGCATTAATCAGAACTGCAATAAAACTTCTCACACGAGGAGACGTAATGGGGCCACACTAAAAATCATAGTAATGAACCAAGATCGTAAAAATATAAATATGAGACTAAAATTAAAGGGGCGAGTCACTTATACGATGTGGAGAAGATGCAGTTCCAACAGATTTTCTGACCTCCTGGAACCCCGACCCCTAGACCTCTGCTTATTCTTGAACACTCTTTTGCCTGATCCCTGCGGCTCAAACCATACCTAAGCAGCGTTCTATGAACCAGGACTACTTCAAGAGGTAGAACCTGGTGCTCTCCCTGGTGCAATAAGGACAGATAAAGGGAAAGGGGTGAAAAACAATAGAGGAAACTTAGCAAAAGCCCACAGCATGACTGATAGAACTGTGCAGGGAAAGCCCAAGTTGTTGTAGCCATCAAAATAGTAAGTTTGCTGTCGAATGCGTAGCATAGTCAGGACCAAGGACAATAGGTAGAGCAAAGTAGGGGAAAAAAAAAAAGAGACACTGGGCGTCAGAAATCGTAATCAGGAAGGTTGCAAAGGGAAAGTAGGAGCGTAGGTCAGGACCAGGGCAAAGGACAAGGTCAGGAGGTAGTCAGGACAGAAGCAACAGACAAGTCAGGAGCGTAGTCAGGACCAGAAGAAACAGGGACACGCAGGAGCGTAGTCAGGACCAGGAGCCAACAGGGACAAGTCAGAACGTAGTCAGGACCAGAAGCAACAGGACAAGTCACAAGCATAGCAGGACCAGGGAGAAACAGGACAAGCAGGGGCGCTAGTCAGGACCAGGGAAACAGGACAAGTCAGGAACGTAGTCAGGACCAGAAGCCACCGGGACAAGTCAGGAGCGTAGTAGGACAGAGCAACAGGCGAAGTCGGAGCGTAGTCGGACTGAGGAGCAACATGACAAGTCAGGAGCGTAGTCCGACCAGGAGAACAGGACAAGTCAGAAGCATGAGCAGGACACCAGAAGCAACGGAAAAGTCAGACGATAGTCACAGGACCAGAAGCAACCGGACAAGTCAAGAGCATAGTCAGGACCAGAAGCAACCGGACAAGTCAAGAGCATAGTCAGGACCAGAAGACAGACAAGTACATCTAGCCAGGACCAGAAAGCAACAGGACAGTCAGAAGCTAGCAGGACAGAAGCAACAGGACAAGTCAGAAGCATAGCAGGACCAGGCACAACAGGAATAGTACATGAAGCAGAGTCAGGACAGGAGCAGCAACAGGACAAGCAAAGCGTAGATCAGGGCACAGGAGGAACGGACAAGTCAGAGCGTAGTCAGGACAGGAGCAACCGGTACAAGTCAGGCGCGTAGTCAGACGGAGCAACAGACAAGTCAGGAGCGTAGTCAGGACCAGAGCAACAGGACAAGTCAGGAGCGTTTCAGAGACCAGGAGCAACACGGGACAAGTAGGAGCGTAGTCAGGAACAGGGAGCAACAGGACCAGTCAGGAGAGTTAGTCAGGACCAGAAGCAACAGGAAAGATCAGGAGCGAGTCAGGCAGGAGCAACAGAGACAAGTCAGTGCGTAGTAAGGACAGGAGCAAAAGGACAAGTCAGGAGCGTAGTCGGAGCGCGGCGACAAAAGGAAAAGTCAGGAGCGTAGTCAGGACCAGGAGCAACAGGACAAGTAAGACAGCGTAGTCAGGCCAGGAGCAACAGGACAGTCAGAGCGTATAAGGACCAGGAGAACAGGACAAGTCAGGAGGTGTTCAGGACCAGGAGCACAGGACAAGTCAGGAAGCGTAGTCAGGACCAGGAGCACATGGACAAGTCGGATGGTAGTGAGGACAGGAGCAGCAGACAAGTCAGAAGCGTGTCAGGACCAGGAGCACAGGACAAGTTCAGGAGCGTAGTAAGGTTTAAAGTGCACAGGACAAGTCAGGAGCGTAGTCAGACAGGAGCCAAACAGGGACAAGTTCAGGAGCGTAGTCCGACCAGGCGCACAAGCAGAACAGTCAGCAGCGTAGTCAGGACCCGGCGCAACAGGACAAGGCAAGAGCGTAGTCCGACCCGAGCACAGGACAGATCAGACAGCGTAGTCAGGACCAGGAGCAAACAGGACAAGTCGGGCGTAGTTACAGGACTAGGAGAGCAACGGGACAAGTCCGAAGCGTACGTAGGACAAGGAGGCAAAAGGGACAGTCAGGTAGCGTAGTCGGTTAGTCAGGACCAGAAGCAACAGGACAAGTCAGGAGCGTAGTCAGGACCAGGAGCAACAGGACAAGTCAGGAGCGTAGTCAGGACCAGGAGCAACAGGACAAGTCAGGAGCGTAGTCAGGACCAGGAGCAACAGGACAAGTCAGGAGCGTAGTCAGGCAAGTCATGAGCATAGTCAGGACCAAAAGCAACAGGACAAGTCACAATCATAGCCAGGACCAGAAGCAACAGGACAAGTCATGAACATAGTCAGGACCAGAAGCAACAGAACAAGTCACAATGATAGCCAGGACCAGAAGCAACAGGACAAGTCACAAGCATAGCCAGGACCAGAAGCAACAGG